>PVHT021183699.1:71640434-71720341 GCA_004024745.2 Catagonus wagneri | reverse complement strand
CTATCAAAAAATGGGCAGAGGATCTAGGCAGACAGTTCTCCAAAGAAGACATGCAGATGGCAAATAAACACATGAAAAGATGTTCAACATCACTCCTCATTAGAGAAATGCAAATCAAAACCACTATGAGGTACCACCTTACACCAGCCAGAATGGCTATCATCAAAAAGACTACAAACAATAAGTGCTGGAGAGGGTGCGGAGAAAAAGGATCCCTATTACACTGTTGGTAGGAATGCAAATTGGTGCAGCCACTGTGGAAAACAGTATGGAGATTCCTCAGAAAACTCAAAATAGAACTATCATTTGATCCAGCAATCCCAGTCCTGGGCATCTATCCAGAGAAAACCATGACCCGAAAAGACACCTGTACTCCAGTGCTCACTGCAGCACTCTATGCAATAGCCAGGTCATGGAAACAACCTAAATGCCCATCCACAGAAGAGTGGATAGGGAAGATATGGTACATACACACAATGGAATGTTACTCAGCCATTAAAAGGAACGAATTACCAACATTTATAGCAACTTGGATGGACTTAGAAATTATCATGCAAAGTGAAACCAGTCAGACAATTAGACAGCAACACCCAATGATACCGCTTACATGTTGAAACTAAAAAGACACAATGAACCTTCTTACAGAACAGACAATGACTCACAGACTTTGGAAAACCTTGGTTTTTCAAATAAGACAATCTGGGGGGTGGGGGGATGCACTGGGTATTTGGATACAAAATCTGTAAAATTGACTTGTGATGATTTATGCACACCTATAATTGAAATAAAATCCATTAAGAGGAAAAAAAATAGAATGGATAAGTAATGAGGTCCTGGTTAATATGTCCAATATTTTCAGATAGACCATGATGGAAGAAAATATATGAAAAGGAATGTATGCCTGGGTCACTTTGCTGTACAGGACAAATTGACACAACATTGTAAATCAACTATAATTAAAAAAAAGATTTGAACTCAGAGTCTGGCTCCAGAGCAGAGGGTCTTAATCTTGCTAATCACGGAAACAAAGAAGGTAAAATTATAATGGCAGCAGATGTCACAAGGGCCAGGGACATAGAAGGTGAGAGGTTAGGTCAGTGTGAGGGATCAGAGAGGCTTCCAGAGCTGAGATCTGAAAAATGAGCAAGAAATGGAGATGGTGAAGAGTCTCTGGCAAGCAGAGGGAACAGCATTTACAGAACCCCAGCAATGCGCAAATGTGGATGGAGGCTCTTCATTTGGAGGGTGTGCACAAGATGGGGCTGGGAGGGCAGAGGCTTGATCCTGCAGCACCCTGTGGGTTAGAGTAAGAAATAGTAACTTTACTCCAAGAGTAAAAGGGAGACTGAAGAATTTAAGAAGACATTGGGGTGACATGATCAGATTTGTGGATTTAGAAGCATCTTACAGTAGGTGGGAAGGGAAGCTGAGAGGGAGACCCATTAGGGACCATGTAGTTGTTCAAGCAAAAGATGGCTGTGGTCTGGACAGGGATGGGGACAGTGGAGAAAGAGAAGAGTTAGGACATGTCTCAGGTGAACTGACAGACATGCTGAAGGAGGGGTGGGCAGGGTCATAAATTTTGTGCTCTATGCTGGGAGCAATAAATTTGTGGTTCTGAGGGAAGTTTATTCACATTCAGACTGTAAAATCCATAGACCAGTGGGAGGGGGGTCTGGGGTTGGTGGAATGGGAGGATGTACATCTTACATGCAATATTATACAAAGTCTGATATGACAGAGAATCTGCCTTCCACAAATACTGTAGTAGAATCACAGAGATAGTAAATTGATGTGAAAAACTGACATGGAACTGGTGAAGTTCAAAAGGCCCAGGAAGACATGTGAGGAACTCCTCAGAAACGCCTCATCAACATGGCACCTGTGAGATGCCTATGGGTTAATTACTGCTGAAAGTAAACACAAGGCAAAATGAGTCTGTCTGCCCACAGATGTAACAGGGAACTGGAGAAAACATAGCTATCAAATCTTAAAATTAATCTGCTCATGGGAGTACATGTGGCCCACAACTGCCACTGCTGCTGAGGGCCCCATGACTGGGTGCTGCCCACTGGCATTTCCCATTGTCCCACCTCCCTGGAAGCACGCATAACCTGTGCACCTGCACACCCCCTATTAAGCGTATAATGGCCTGCCCACACTGAGAAAACAGACAGCCAGCATCCAAATCAAAAGCAGACCTCATGCCAAAAAAAAAAATAGTAAACCCACACAAGCTCCATATATAAACAGCCCTCCAAGACTAGAGTAGCTGTTTTCCTTAAACTCAAAGAATAATAGAAATATAAGGAAAATGAAGCAGAGTAACTATTCTCAATTAAAAGACATGAGAATTCCCCTGAAGTATCAAACAATGAAACAGACCTCTGCAGTCTAACAAACCCCAAGTTCAAAAAGGAGGTAATAAACATACTGAATAAATTAAGAAAGGCTATCAAGAGAAATGCAGATTAATGTAAAAAGGAACTAGAACTTCTAAGGAGGAGCCAGAAAAAAATTAGAAAATTCATTTGCCAAGACAAAAGCTGAGCTAAGGCAATGACTAATGCAGAGAAAGAAGTAACTTGGAAGATAGAATAACTGAAATCACCCAATCAGGACCAAAGACAGAAAACCAAATTAAAAAAAATGAAAGCAATATAAGAGATCTATGGAATAATGTAGAGCATGACAATCTATATATAATAGGGATTCCAGAAGGAAAGGAAATAAGAAAGAGGATTGAAAATGTATTCAAAGAAATTATGGCTGAAAACTTCCCAAATCTATTTTCTTCCTTTCTATCTTTTTTTCCTTTTTTTTTAAGGGCCACACCTGTGGCATATGGAGTTCCCAGGGTAGGGGTCAAACTGGAGCTGCAGCTGCCAGCTGACACCACAGTCACAGCAATGCCAGGTCTGAGCTACATTAGCAACCTACAGCAGCTTGCAGCAACACCAGATCCTTAACCCACTAGGCAAGGCCAGGGGTTGAACCCACATCCTAATGGATACTAGTTGGGTTCTTAACCCACTGAGCCATAATGGGAATTCCAACTTCCCATATCTAAAGAAGGAAACAGATATCCAGATACAGGAAGCACAGAGGGTTCTTAAGATGAACCCAAACAGACCTATCTGAAAAGATATTATAATAAAAATGGCAAAAGTTAAAGATAAGGAGAGGATTCTAAATGCAGCAAGATATCAGGAGCTAATTGCAAAGGAGCCCCCCCCCCCCATCAGCTGATTTCTGTAGAGAAACCCTGCAGGCCAGAAGCAGGTGACAAGATATATTCAAAGTTCTGAAAGGGAAAAATCAACAACCTAGAGTACTCTACCTAACAAGATTATCATTTAGAATAGGAGAAATAAAGAATTTCTCACACATGCATAACTAAAAGAATATAACAATATTAAACCCATTCTAAAAGATACAGTGAAAGGTCTCCTCTAAAGAGAAAAATAAAAAGATGTAGGATCGAGGAAATTACAATTGGAAAATAACAATTTAACTAAATCAGTGTACAGATCAAAAGGAAAAAAAATAACCTATTTGTGAAAGTGATGATAAACACAATGAACAGGAAAAGGATAAACATGAAGATATGAAAAAGGAATAAAAATCATAAAATGTGAGGAAGGAGAGTAAAAAAATATAGACTCTCTTTTAGAATGTGTTTGAGCCTATATGACTATCAGTATAAAGTAAACAGACATAAGAAGGGATTAATGAACCTGAAAAAGAGAGGAACCACAAATCAAAACAAACAATAGATTCACAAAAATCAAAAAGAAGATGACTCAAGCATAAAATAAAAGGAAATCATCAAACCACACACAAAAAAATGGAAGGAACAAAGAAGAAACAGAATCAAACTAGAAAACAAGGTTTTAAGTGTCAATAAATATATGGTTATCAATAATTACATTAAATGTCAATAGACTGAATGCTCCAGTCAAAAGACAGGGAAGAGCATACTGGATTAAAAAACAAGAGCCTACACTATGTTACCTAGAAGAGACCCACTTTAGGGCAAAGGACACACATAAAAGTGAGGAGATGGAAAAAGAGTATATCATGCAAATGGAAATGAAAAGAACGCTGGAGCTGACATACTCCTATCAGGCAAAATAGACGTTTTTTTTTTTTTTTTTCCTTTTATGGCCACACGTTAGGCATTTGTAAGTCCCCAGGCTAGGGGTCAAATAGGAACTGCAGATGTGGCCTACCCTACAGCCAAAGTAACACCCGATCCAAGCCACAACTGTGATCTGTGCTGTACCATGTGGCAAAGCTGGACCCCTAACCCACTGAGTGAGTACAGAGATAGAACTCAACATTGTCACAGAGACAACATCAGGTGCTTAATGCACTGAGCCACAATGAGAACTCCATCAGACAGAATATACTTAAAAAAAAACCATAAAGAAAGATAAAGGACACAATTTAATGATAAAAGGATCAGTTCAAGAAGAGGATATTACACTCATCAACATATATGCCCTAATATAGGAGCACTCAAATACATAAAACAAATACTATTAGACATAAAAGGAGAAAATGATGGAAATACAATAACAGTAGGAGACTTTAACACCCCACTCACATCAATGTACAGGTCTTCTAGACAGAAAATTAATAAGGCAACAGAGATTCTAAGTGACACAAAAGAAGTTAGACTTAATTGATATTTTTAAAGACATTGCATAAAAAAAGAATCAGAATATGCATTCCTTTCAAGTGCACATTGAACATTCTCTAGGACTGACCACATATTAGGGCAAAAACTAGACTCAACAAATTTAAGAGTATAGAAATTATTATAAACATTTCTGACCGTAATGGCACAGAACTAAAATAAACACAGGAAAATAAGTTAGAAAAAAAAAATGACTACACGGAAACTAAACAAACATGCTACTATAAAATCAATGAGTCAAGGAAGAAATCAAAAAGAAACTTGAAAAATACCAAGTACATGGAGACTAAACAAACATGTTACTATAAAACCAATGGGTCAAGGAAGAAATCAAAAAGAAAATAAAAAAATATCTTGAGACAAATCACAATGAAAACAAAACCAGGCAAAATCTATGGGATGCTGCAAAAGCAGTTCTTAGAGGGAAGTTTATAGTGATACAGGTCTTCCTTAAAAAACAGAAGTCTCAAACAATCTAGCCTACCATGTAAAATGATTTAAAAAAGAACAAAACCTAAAGTCAGCAGAAGGAAGGAAATAATAAAGATCAGAGAAGAAATAAATGAAAAAGAGACATTAAAACAACAGAAAAAAAGATCAATAAATCAAGAGCTGATTCTTTGAAAGGATGAACAAAATTGACAAAACTCTGGTCAGGCTCACCAGAGGAGAGAGAGAACCCAAATAAACAATAAATGAAAAAGGAGGAATCTCAACTAATACTGAAGAAATAAAAAAATAAGAGAATAATATTAACAATTATATGCCAACAAATTTGACAACTAGAAGAAACGGACAGATTTCTAGAAACATAGAGCCCACTTAAACTAAATAAGGAAGAACTAGATAATTTGAAAGGACCAAATCACTAGAGGAAAAATAGAATATGTAATAAACTCCTTACAAACGAAAGTTCAGGACCAGATGGCTTCAAAGGTGATTTCTAACAATGGTACAAAGAAGAACTTTCACCCATCCTTTTAAACTTTTCCAAAAGATTGAAGAGAAGGGAACACTCCTAAAGACACTCCGTAAAGCCACCATCACCCTAATACCAAAAACACACAAAGGTACTACCAAAAAAGAAAATTATAGGCCAGTATCTTAGAAGAATATGGATGTAAACATTCTCAACAACATTTTATTCAACAAGATCCAACAACACATAAAAAAGATCATGAACCATGACCAAGTGGGATTCATCCTAGGGTCACAAGGATAGATCAACATAAGCAAATCAATCAATGTTGTAAAGCACATCAACAAAAGAAAATTAAAAAATAAAATATCATCTCAATAGATGCAAAAAATTGTTTGACAAAATCCAACATCCATTCATGATAAACACTCTTACCAAGTGGGTACATAGGGAATATATTTCAATGTAATAAAAGCCATTTATGACAAACTCACAGCCAATATAATACTCAACAGAGAAAAGCTGAAAGACTTCCCACTAAAATCTGGAACAAGACAAGGATGCCCACTCTCACCATTTTTATTCAACATAGTTATTGGAAGCCTAGCCACAGCAATCTGGCAAGAAAAAAAATAAAGCATATCCAAATTGGAAGAGAAGAGGTAAAACTGTCACTATATGCACTATGTGCACTATATGCACACAACATGATACTATACTTAGAAAACCCTAAAGATGCCACACAAAAACTACTAGATCTGATAAATCCAGTCAAGTAGCAGGAGACAAGATTAATATTTAGAAATCAGTTGCATTTCTTAATTTTTTTCTTTTTACAACCACAAGTACAGCACATGGAGGTTCCTGGGCCAGGAGTTGAACAGAGTTGCAGATGTGGTCCATGCCACAGCTAGTGACAATTCTCAATCCTTAACCCAGTGAACGAGGCTAAAGAACAAAACCATATCTTTATGGAGACAACATCAGGTCCTTAACCCAGTGAGCCATATCGGGTACTCCATCAGTTACATTTCTGTATACTAACAATTAAATATCAGAAAGGGAACATTAAAAAAAAAAAACTCCTTTAAAAATCACACACACACACACACACACACACACACACACACACACACAACCTGGGAATAAACCTGACCAAGGAGGTGAAAGATTTATATGCAAGAACTATAAATTATTAATAAAGGAAATTAAAGAAGATTCAAAGAAGTAGAAATTTATCCCATGTTCTTGGATTGGAATAATTAATATTGTTAAAATAGCCATACTACTCAAAGCAATCTAAAGATTTAATGTAATCTCTATCAAATTACCCAGGGCATTTTTCACAGAACCAGAATAAATAATCCAAAAAATTTACACGGAACCATAAAAGACCCAGAATTGCCAAAGCAAATCTGAGGGAAAAAAGCAGGAAGCATAACTCTCCCAGACCTCAGACAATACTACAAAGCTATAGTAATCAAAACAGTATGGAAATGGTACAAAAACAGACATACGGATCAAAGGAACAGAATAAAGAACTCAGAAATAAACTCACACACCTATGGGCAAATAATCTTCGACAAAGGAGGCAAGAATATACAATGAGTAGAAGACAGCAAGTGATGCTGGGAAAACTGGACAGCTAAATGTAAATCAGTGAAGTTAGAATGCCCTCATACCATGCACAAAAATAATCTCAAAATGGCTAAAACATAACACACAACACCGTAGGAAGAGAACATAGGCAAAACATTCTCTGACATAAATTGTACAAATGTTTTATTAGGTCAGTTCCCTGATGCAAGAGAAATAAAAAAAAAATAAACAAATAGGACCTAATCAAAGTTACAAGCTTTTGCACAGCAAAGGACACCATTAATTAAACAAAAAGACAACCCACAGAATGGAAGTGCTTGCAAATGACGCAAAGGACAAAGGCTTAATCTCCAAAATATAGAAACAACTCATACTACTGAACAACAAAATAACAACCCTATCAAAAAATGTACAGGGAGTTCCCATCATGGCTCAGTAGTTAATGAATCCGACTAGAAACCATGAGGCTGTGGGTTCGATCCCTGGCCTCGCTCAGTGGGTTAAGGGTCCAGCATTGCCGTGAGCTGTGGTGTAGGTTGCAGACGTGGCTTGGATCCCACGTTGCTGTGGCTGTGGCATAGGCCAGTGGCTACAGCTCCAATTAGACCCCTAGCCTGGGAAACTCCATATGTCACGAGTGCAGCCCTTAAAAAGGCAAAAAGACAAAAAAAAATGTACAGAAGACCCAAACAGACATTTCTCCAAAGAGGTCATACGGTGGCCAGCAGGCACATGAAAAAGATGCTTAACACCACTAATTATTAGAGAAATGTAAATTAAATCTACAATGAGGAGTTCCTGTTGTGGCACAGCGAATTAAGGATCCAGTGTTTTCTCTTCAGTGGTACAGGTTGAATCCCTGGCCTAGCACAGTGGGTTAAGGATTCAGCACTGCTGCAACTGTAGTGTAAGTCACAGCTGTGGCATGACTACAGTTCAGTTCAGAGTCAGTCTCTGGCCCAGGAACCTCCATATGCCACACATGTAGCTAAAAAAAATATAGTGAGTGAGTTCCCTTCATGGCTCACTGGTTAACGAATCTGACTAAGAACCATGAGGTTGCGGGTTCAATCCCTGGCCTTGCTCAGTGGGTTAAGGATACGGCGTTGCCGTGAGCTATGGTGTAGGTTGCAGACGCGGCTCGGATCCCACGTTGCTGTGGCTATGGGGTAGGCCAGCTGCTGTGGCTCCAATTGGACCCCTAGCCTGGGAACCTGCAGATTAATCTTTTTTGTTTTTGTCTTTTTGTCATTTTTTAGGGCAGGTGCCCTACAAATAATAAATACTGGAGAGGGTGTGGAGAAAAGGTAACCCTCCTACACTGTTTCTGGAAATGTAAACTAGTACAACAGTATGGAGGAAAACAGTATGGAGGCTAAATACTGAACTACCATATATGATCCAGCAATCATGGAACTCCTGGGCATATATCTGGACAAAGCTATAATTTAAAAAGATACATGCAACCATATGTTCATAGCAGCATTATTCAAAATAGCCAAGACATGGAAACAACCTAAATGTCCATTGACATAAGATGGTGTGGTACATGTATACAATGGAATACTACTCAGTCATAAAAAATGGGGGGAAAAAGGCATTTGCAGCAACATGGTTGCAACCAGAGTTTCTCATACTAAGGTAAGTCAGAAAGAGAAAGAAAAATACCATATGATATAACTTACATAGGAAATCTAAAATAAGGCACAAATGGACCTATCTACAAAACAGAAACAGACTCATAGACATAGGGGATCAGACTTGTGGTTGCCAAGGGGGAGGGAGGAAGGGAGTGGGATGGACTGGAAGTTTGAGGTTAGTAGATACAAACTATTACATTTAGGATTGATAAGCAATGTGGTCCTACTCTATAGCACAGGGAACTATATCCAGTCTTCTCGGAAAGATCATGATGGGAAAGAATATAAAAAGGAACATATATATATCCTTTTGCTGTACAGTAGAAATTGGCACACTGTAAATAAACTATTTTTTTAATAAAAATAAATTTAAAAAATAAAGTAAGTCTGCTTAAAATGTGTAGACATAAGAAAATGGGAGTTCCCATTGTGGCTCAGGGGAAATGAATCCGACTAGGAACCAAGAGGTTGTGGGTTTGATCCCTGGCCTCACTCAGTGGGTTAAGGATCTGACATTGCCATGAGCTGTGATGTAGGTTGCAGACGTGGCTCAGATCTCACGTTGCTGTGGCTCTGGCATAGGCCAGCAGCTGTACCTCTGACTGGACCCCTAGCCTGGGAATCTCCACATGCTGTGGGTGTGGCCCTAAAACAAGAAAAGACAGTGTAATAGGATAGAAAGCCCATAATCAAACCCATGCACCTATAATCAACTAATCTATGACAAAGTAGGCAAGAATATACAATGGAGAAAAGACAGCCTGTTCAAAAAGTGGTGCTGGGAAAACTGGACAGCCACATGTAAAAAAAATGAAATTAGAACACTTCCTAACACCAGGCACAAAAATAAACTCAAATGGATTAAAGACCTAGATACAAGACCAGATACTATAAAACTCTTAGAGGAAAACATAGGCCAAACACTCTCTGACATAAATGACAGCAACACCTTCTCAGATCCACCTGTTAGAGTAATGACAATAAAAAGAGAAATAAACAAACGGGACTTAATTGAACTCAAAAGTTTCTGCATAGCAAAGGAAACCCTAAACAAAATGAAAAGACAACCCACAGAATGGGAGAAAATATTTGCAAATGAATTGACTGACAAGGGATTAATCTCCAAAATTTACAAACACCTCCTATAGCTCAATACAAAAAAAAAAAAAAAATCAAAAAATGGGCAGAAGATCTAAACAGACAAATTCTCCAAAGAAGACATACAGATGGCCAAATAACACATGAAAACATGTTCAACATCACTCGTTACTAGAGAAATGCAAATCAAAACCACTATGAGGTACCACTTTACACCAGTCAGAATGACCATCATCAAAAAGTCTACAAACAATAAGTGCTGGAGAAGGTGTGGAGAAGAAGGATCCCTATTACACTGTTGGTAGGAATGCAAATTGGTGCAACCACTGTGGAAAACAGTATGGAGATTCCTTAGAAAATTAAAAATAGAATTATCATTTGATCCAGCAATCCCAGTCCTGGGCTACTATCCAGAGAAAACCATGACTCGAAAAGACACATGTACTCCAGTGTTCATTGCAGCACACTATACAATAGCTAAGTCATGGAAACAACCTAAATGCCCATCGACAGAGGGGTGGATAGGGAAGATATGGTACATATACACAATGGAATATTACTCAGCCATTAAAAGGAACAAAATAACATTTATAGTAACATGGATGGACCTAGAAATTATCATGCGAAGTGAAACCAGTCAGACAGTGAGACACCATCATCAAATGCTACCACTTACATGTGGAATCTAAAAAAAGGACACAATGAACTTCTTTGCAGAACAGATACTGACTCACAGACTTTGGAAAACTTATGGTTTCCAAATGAGACAAGTTGTGGGGTGGGGGGATGCACCGAGGGTTTGGGATGGAAATGCTATAAAATTTGGTTGTGATGATTTTTGTACACCTATAATTGTAATAAAGTCCATTAAGTAATTAAAAAAATATTTTTAAAAAGACAAAAAAAGAAAAGAAACATAAGAAAATGAAAAGTAAACATTATAAAAGAGATTATAAAGATTTGACAAATTACAGAAATAAATGATGTAGAAATTGAAATATAAATATGTAGGAAATGGGTTAAACCTGAGAATAAATACAGCCAGGAGAGAATTAGTGAACTGGAAGAGAGATTAAGGAAAACAAATAGAACAAAGTGTAAAGAAATGTGAAAGATGACAGATTGTCTGGAGGGATGACAGATTGCCTGGAGGACAGACGTCCAATGCACATCTAACAGAAATATCAGAAGAAGGTAATAAAGAGGCAGTAGTTAAAATACAATGACTGGAGTTCCCACTGTGGTGCAGTGGAAACAAATTCTACTAGTATCCATGAGGATGTGGATTTGATCCCTGGCTTCACTCAGTGGGTTAAAGGATCTGGCATTGTCATGAGCTGTGTATAGGTCGCAGACATGGCTCACATCCTGTGTTGCTGTGGTGCAGGCTGGCAGCTGGAGCTACAATTCTACCCCTAGCCTGGGATCTCCATATACCATGGGTACAACCTTTAAAAGCAAAAAACAAAACAAACAAACGACTAGGAATTTCCCTGCATAGAAGGAAAAAAAAAATGAGTGTTTAGAATGAAAAAAAAGTCTGTAGGAAGAAAAACAAAAACAAAATTACTCTGAAACACTTAATAGCAAAATAACTAGCTGTCACAGATGAAGAGAAATTCTCAAAACTGCTGGAAAGAAAAGGAACAACAATGAATTGCAACAATAGTTGCCAGAAGACAATGGAATAATATCTTCCAAGGCTCAGAGGAAAGCTTTAATTTCATACTCAACTATCTTTCAAGAGTTTAGGTGAAGTAGAGATATTTTCAGAACACAAAGTCTAGAGGAGTCTATGACCTACAGATTCTCACTGAAAGAATATCTTAAAGGATGAACTCAGAAGGAAAAAAGTAAAATGCAAGAAGCAGTTGTGAGCAAAGAAACTGGTCAAACATGCTGATAAAGCTAATAAGTATTGACTAAAATTCCACACTAATTTGAAACAATTAATGAATAAGTTGGGGGTGGGAATAGACAGTTTGGAGGAAAGTATAAGCATTCTAAGTGCCTGTCTTATTCAGAAGGGCAAAAGCATTGATGAGGCTTTGTTAGAAAAACAAACTTAAGAAAAGATGTTGAATACAAAGAAGAACATAGACTGATCCTTCTCAAAAGTTTCCAAAAGACTGAAGAGGAAGAAACCCTCCCAAAGATATTCTCTGAAGCCACCATTGTCCTAATACCAAAACTAAAGACACTACCAAAAAAGAAAATTATAGGCCAATATCTTAGAAGAATATGGATGTAAAAATTCTCGACAAAATTTAGCAAACTCAATCCAACAACACATAAAAAAGATCATGCACCACAGCCAAGTGGGGTTGATCCCAGGATCACAAGGATGGTTCAACATATGCAAATCAATCAATGTAGTACACCACACCAACAAAAGAAAAGTCAAAAACCACATGATCATCTTAATAGATACAAAAAAAGCATTTGACAAAACCCAACATCCACTCATGGTAAAAACTCTTCTCACAGTGGGTAGAAAGGGAACATATCTCAACATAAAAAAAGCCATTTATGACAAAACCACAGCCAACATGATACTCAATAGTGGAAACCTAAAAGCCTTCCTACTAAAATCTGGAACAAGACAAGGATGTCCAATTGCACCACCTTTATTCAACATAGTATTGGAAGTACTAGCCACAGCAATCCAACAAGAAAAAGAAATAGGTATCCAAATTGGAAAGGAAGAGGTAAAACTGTCACTATATGGATAAGACATGATATTGTATATAGAAAACCTAAAAACTCCATACAAAGTCTTCTAGATATGATGAACAAATTCAGCAAAGTAGCAGGATACAGGATTAATGTTCAGAAATCAGTTACATTTCTGTATACTAACAATGAAATATCAGAAAGGGAATGTTAAAAAAAAGGAATACCTTATAAAATTACATTTAAAAAATACTCAGGAATAAACCTGAGCAAGGAGGTGAAAGACATATGCTAAGAACTACAAAACATTAATAAAGGAAATTAAAGAGGACTCAAAGAAATGGAAAAGTATCCCATGTTATTGGATTGGAAGAATTAATATTGTTAAAATGGCCATACCACAGAAAGCAATCTACAGATTGAATGTGATCTGTATCAAATTACCCACAACATTCTTCACAGAACTAGAACAAATAATTGCAAAATTATATGGAACCACAAAAGACTCAGAATTGAAAAGCAATCCCGAGGAAAAAAGCCCTAAGCAGGAGGTATAACTTTCTCAGACTCCAGAAAATACTACAGAGCTACAGTAAATCAAGACAGTGTGGTACCGGTACAAACACAGACAACGGATCAATGGAATAGAATAGGAAGCCCAGAAATAAACCCACAAAACTACCACCAATTAATCTTTCTTTTTAATTTTTTTTTAGGGCTGCACCCATGGCATATGGAAGTTCCCAGGCTAGGGCTCGATTTGGAGCTGCAGCTGCCAGCCACAGCCACAGCCATAGCCATAGGAATGCCAGAGCCACAGCTGCAAACTACACAACAGCTCATGGCAACACTAGATCCTTAACCCTCTGAGCAGGGCCAGGGATCAAACCTGCATCCTCATGGACACTAGTTGGGTTCATTTCCACTGAGCCACAATGGGAACTCCCTCAATTAATCTTTGACAAATGCAAGAATATACAATGGGGAAAAGGCAATCTCTTCAGCATAGTGGAAAAGTTGGACAGCTGCATGTAAATCAGTGAAGTTACAACACACTCTTGCACTAAAAACAAAAAATTTAAATGGCTTAAAAGACTTAAATATAAAATATGGCACCATAAAACTCCTAGAAGAGAACATAGGCAAAACATTCTCTGACATAAACTATACCAATATTTTCTTAGGTTGGTCTCCCAAGCAAATAGAAATACAAGCAAAAATAAACAACTAGGACCTTATCATACTTATAAGCTTTTGCACAGCAAGCTATAAACAAATAAAAAGACAAAATACAGACTGGGAGAAAATATTTGTAAACAGTGCAACCAACAAGGGCTTAATTTCCAAAATACACAAACAGCTTATAAAACTCAGTAACAAAAAAACCAAACCACCCAATTGAAAAATGGGCAGAAGACCTAAAGAGACATTTTTCTAAAGAAGACATACAGATGACCAATAAGTACGTGAAAAGATGCTCAATATTTCTAATTACAGAAATGCAAATCAAAACTACAATGAGGTGGTTCCAGTCAGAATGGTCATCATCAAAATGTCTACAGATAATGCATGCTGGGGAGGGTGTGGAAAAAAGGAAACCTTTCTACACTGTGGTAAGGAATGTAAATTGGTACAGCCACTACAGAAAACAATATGGAGGTTCCTCAACAAGCTAAAAATAGAGCTGCCATATGACCCAGCAATCCCACTCCTGGGCATATATCCAGTCAAAACCATAGTCTGAAAATATCCATGAACCCCTATGTTTATAACAGCAAATTTACAAGAGCCAAGACATGAAAGCAACGTAAATGCCTATCAATGGATGAAATGGATAAAGAAGATGTGGTATATATATAAAATGAAATACTACTCGGCCATAAAAAATAATGAAATAATGCCATCTGCAGCAACATGGATGGACTTCGAGGTTATCATACTAAGCAAAGCCCAAAAGAGAAAGACAAATACCATATGATATCATTTATATGTTGAATCTAAAATATGACACAAATCAATTTACCTATGAAACAAAAATGAATTCACTGACATAGAAAACAGACTTGTGTTTCCCAAGAGGGAGAGAGGGTGAGATAGGGAATGATTGGGAGCTGGGGTGTAGCAGATGCAAGCTATTATACATAGGATGGATAAACAAAGAGGTTCCACTGTAGAGCACAGGGAACTATATTCGATACTCTGTGATAAACCATAATGGAAAAGAACATAAAAAAGACATACACACACACACACACACACACACACACACACACACACACACACACACATATACATATGCGTCATATGTACATGCTGTATGGCAGAAATAACACAACACTGTAAATCAAGCATACCTCATTAAAATTTTAAAAAGTAAAAAAAAATAGTGAAAACTTAAGGTAAGGGCAATTGTCCTGGCCTTTTCAAAAAGTCAGTGTTGTGATCTGTTCATACAACGGAGTATTATACAGCCATTAGAAGGCCATCTACTGACGGTGTGCTACAACATTGAGTGAAAAAGAATCCATACACAAAAAGCTCTAAGTCTCCTCTCACATAAAATATTTGGAATGGGCAAATCTGCAAAGACAGGAAGTACATAGTGATTGCCAAGTGCTGAGAGGAGCAGAGAGGAATCAGGAGGCACGGAGTTTCCCTTTCAGATGTTGGGACTGTTCTGGTGATGGCTGCACAACACTGTCCGTATATTAAAAGCCCCTGGATTGTTAGTGACTGTCCTTAATTCATTCGTTTTACTTTTAATATTCAATTTATACTTTAAAATGGTAAATTCTGTGTTATATGAATGTTACCTTGATCAACAGTTTGTCTGCATCATTCAAAAGGCAATGGACTAAAATGAGGAGAGAATGAAGAGATGTTACCACAAGGTGTCAAGCTTGGATCAGATTCTAAGTATAAAAGTATAAAGAAACTAAGTGGAAAGGTTTGGGGTCATTTGTGACAATCTGAATATACTCTTGGCCTTAGAAGAGATGAAAATTTATTGAAATGAAAAAATGGAGTAGCTGACTAAAAAAGGAGATTGCAAAATGTATGATTACAGCATGATCTCATTATCTTATACACATAGACTCATTTAAGCAGTAATAGTGGCAACCTGTGGGTGATGGGAATGTTGTGTTCTGATGTTTTATTTCTGCTTATTTTAAAAAATTTTACTTTGCTTGGGAGTTCCTGTTGTGGTGCAGTGAAAAAGAATCTGACTAGTACCCATGAGGATGCAGGTTTGATCCCTGGCCTCACTCAGTGGGTGGGAGATCCCACATTGCCGTGAGCTTGGTGTAGGTTGCAGACACGGCTCAGATCCCGCATTGCTGTGGCTGTGTTATAGGCTGGCAGCTACAGCTGGGATTAGACCCCTAGCCTGGAAACCATATACCACGGGTGCGGCCCTAAAAAGAAATTGTACTTTACTTATCTAATGTGCACCAGACATATGTATGACTTCCGTAATAATAAAAAGCTTTAGATGTAAAAATCGAATATTAAAAGTAAAATGAATGAAGGAAAATCACCAAAAGAATAAAATGTGGGGGGGGGTCTCTAAATTGGTTATAGAGTAGACAGGAATGTAAAATTTATCAGCACAAAAAAAGTAAAGACAGGTGACCAGAAGAAGTATACAGAAAAAAGGGTAAGTAAAAAAGTATGAGTTATAGAGATTTGGATAAAAATGGCAGAGTAAAAGGATTGGAGCTCACCTTGTCTCATGAAAACAACAAAATTACAACCAACACCAGAACAACTATCAACAAAATAGACTGGAAACTATCAAAAAAGATTATCTTACAGCAAAAGATAAAGAGGAGGCAACATCGAGACTGTAGCAGGGGCTATTACATGATATAAGCAACTCATACGTGCCAGGTGGGCAGCCCACAGACTGGAAAGTAACTATATCGCAGAGGCTCACCCATGGGAGTGAGCGTTCCGAGCCCCATGTCAGGTTTCCACACCTGGGGGATGGCACTGGGAGAAGCCCCCAGAGCATTTGGCATTGATGGCCAGCAGGGTTTGTGCACAGGGGCTCCATGGGACTGGGGGAAACAGAGACTCCACTCTGGGAGGGTATGCGCTGGGTTCCAGGGCAAAGCAGGGACTCCACAGGAATCTGGCACAAGCCTGCCTGAAGATCTTGGAGGATCTCCTGGGAAAACAGGGGGCGACTGTGGCTTGCTGCGGGGAAGGACACTGGAGGCAAAAGGCTCAGGAATAGTCATCAGAGTGAACTCCCTTGGAGGTGGCCATTGTGGGAAAATCTGGCCCTACCCATCTGGGCTGAGAATATACAATGGAGAAAAGACAGTCCCTTCAATAAGTGGTGCTGGGAAAATCTGACAGCTGCTTGAAAAATAATAAAATTAGAACACTCTCTAACACCATACACAAAAATAAACTCAAAATGGATTAAAGACCTAAATGTAAGACCAGATTATTATAAAATTCTTAGAGCAAAACATAGGCTGAACACTCTGACACAAACTACAGCAATATCTTCTCAGGTCCACCTCCTAGAGTAAAAAAGAAAAATATTATTCAAATAAAGCTGGTGGAATAATATCATTATGGAGCGAAATGGAATTTAAGGCAGAAAGCACATAGTAATAGATATGTTTATCAATAATAAAAAGAGGAGAAAAAAGATGGCAGCAGAGGAGTAGAATGTGACGCTCACCTACTCCAACAAATTCATCAAAAATCCATCTATATGTGGAACTACTTGCCCAGAAAAGATTTGCTGAATGCCGACAAAAGAGGAAGAAAATCTTCATGAAACTGGGTAGGATAAAAGAAAGAAGAAAAAAAAAAAGGAGAAAAGGAGAAACAAAGTGTGCCAGGAGCCATCCCCCAGGAGAGGAAAAGGAGGAGAAACAAACAAAATTCTGTACCCTGAGAAGTCCCCCACACCAGTGAAGAGACGAGCAGAGACAGAGGAGGAACTTTAGAGTACTGGAGGAGAACATAGCAATCGGACTAAAGCAGTTGAAATGGAAATGGTCCTCTACTAACAGTCAGTGTCATCGCCCGCACTTAACAACCATAAGCAAGGGTGGACAGAGTCCAGGATCTGGAATTCCAGCTTTGGAGATCAGACTCCAACAGAAAACTGGGGCTGGCTACCTGGGGAAAAACTAGGACTGGTAGCATGGAGACAGCCTGGAGGGACTGGAGTCTAGAATAACCACATTTGAAGTTGTAAACTGAGAAATCTCAGTCAGGCTTGGAGGCTAGACACCATTGTCAGGGGATGCTGAAGAGGAGAGGCAGGATCCACCACTACACTCTTACCCTCTACGAGCGCTCTCAGACTGCAAGACCTGAAACAGCCCTAGCTCTAGGATTTACTCTCGAGTAGTGGCTGCTAGCAGCAGTCGTGGAGCAGCCCACAGCCCTTAAGGCTACAGAGAAAGTAGAGCAAGTGGAGGGAACTCGGGAATAGCGCAGTCCACACAGTTCCAGCCAGCAGCCAGGCAGGGGAACACCAAAGTGACTGCTGTAACAGCACAGAAGGCTTGGGGCATCTTGGATGGGCCTTTGTATGGGTAGAGAGCCCTATTTTCCCTAGGGGAAAGAAGGTGGAAACAGCACAGATAGCCTGGAATTCTGCAGGAGGTCTCCTGAGCTGATGGAGACCTCAGGATTTCCTAGGGGACGGAGAAAGTTACTTCTGAAGCAGCACAGAGGGATTCGGAAAGGGGACTTTGGGGTGGACACAGAGCCATGATGTGCCTGGGAGCAGTGAAAAGTATCGTGGAAGTAGCACAAAGAATCCTGGAAATCTGCAGGAGGCTTTCTGGGTGGGTCAGAGTACTGAAAAACCCAATGAACTGGCAAAGCTATTTCAGAAACAGTGCAAAAAAAAAAGGAGTTCCCGTTCAGTGATTAATGAATCCGACCAGGAACGATGAGGTTATGGGTTCAATCCCTGGCATCGCTCAGTGGGTTAACGATCTGGCATTGCCGTGAGCTGTGGTGTAGGTTGCAGACACGGCTCGGATCCCGTGTTGCTGTGGCTGTGGCGTAGGCCGGTGGCTACAGCTCCATTTAGACCCCTAGCCTGGGAATCTCCATGTGCCATGGGTGCAGCCCTAAAAAGACAAAAAGACAAAAAAAAAAAAGTTCCTGGGAATCACAAAAGCCCTAGTGGGCAGGCAAAGAGCCTTAATCTGCACAGGAGACAGAGAAAGTGAACTTAGAAACAGCACAAAGGATCCTGGGAGTCCAAAGAGGCCAGGTGGACAGGTGGAAAGCTCCAAAAGGCCTAGTGAAGAGGCAAAGTGAACCTGGAAACAACACACAGAGCCCAAGAGATAGGAACAACCTGGTGGACTGGCAGAGTGATCTCGGGGAGAAGCACAAGCTCTGTGATCCCTTCCAACAATCAACCAGGGGACCACAGAAACACAGCATGTTGCACAGCTAGCCAAAGAGCCAAGAGGGGCCCACTGGTGAATGTTTTTATACCACAACAGCTACAGGGAGCACTCTACCATCGGCCTGGTAGGGGGAAGGACCGCTGGAATGGGGCAGGCCTTACAGCTACAGAGAAAGCCTTTTAGCAACAGTTAGGGAGCAGCCCCTGCCCTTGGGGATACAAAGAACACCCCCTAGGCTGGACAAACAAAGGCAGTGACTACAGAGAGGCGCCTGCCGCACTCCTACCCAGCTACAGAGAGCAGTCCCTAGAACCTCTCTGACAAAGACAGGGATTGCAGGATCAACTACTGACATTGCCAATCATAGGAAATTGTCCTAAGAGTGACCTGGAAGCAGGAGGAGTCACAGGAGCCAGTGATGACGCCCCACCTCCTGCCACAAAAGAAATCCTGTTAACTGTGAAACACTAGTGACATTCACATGTCCCCAAGAGCCACCCAGCTTCAGGGGAGGTAGCATTATACCACTGCTCCCATTCTGTGTTCTAGGTACACATGAGCCACTAAAATCCCTGTGAACTTCAAGACGAGGCACCAACTGTGGCATCTGCATACCTGTCATCAAGGGGACAATAAATATATAAAGTCAGACATTATGAGATGACAAAGTAAGCTTCAGACAAAGGAACAAGACATTATGAGATGACAAAATAAGCTTCAGACAAAGGAACAAGACAAAAACACACAAAAACAATTAAATGAAGAGGAAATAGATAATCTACCTGAAAAAGAATTCATAGTAATGATAGTAAAGATGATTTAGGACCTTGGGGGAAAAAATGTGGACACAGAGAAGTTATGAGAAATGTTTAACAAAGTGCTAGAGGACCTAAAGAACAAACAAACTAAGATGGATAGCACAATATCTGAAATGAACACACTAGAATGAATCAAGAGCAGGATAAGAGAGGCAGAAGAATGAATAAGCGATGTGGAAGACGGAGTGGTAGAGATCAATGCCACAGGAAAAAAAATTAAGAGAGAAAATAATGAAACGAACTGAGGAGAGTCTAAGAGATCTTTGGGATAAAATTAAATATACCAACATTGGCATCATAGGGGTTCGAGAAGGAGAAGAGAGAGAAAAAGGGCCAGAGAAAATACTGGAAGAGATTATAGCTGAAAGCTTCCCTGATATGGGAAAGGAGGCACTCAGTCAAGTTGAGGAAGCACAGAGAATCCCACAAAGGATAAACCCAGAGAAACACAGTGAGACACATACTAACTGAATTGATAAAAATTAAATACAGAGAAAAGATATTAAAAGCAACAAGGGAAAAGAAACAAATAATATACAAAGGAACCCCAATAAGGATAAGAGCTTATCTTTCAGCACAGACTCAGCAAGCTAGAAGGGAGTGGCAAGATGTATTTAAGGTGCTGAAGAGGAGGAACCTAGAACCAAGAATACTATACCCAGTAAGGCTCTCATTCAGAATGAGGGAGAGATCAAAAGCTTTTCAGACAAGCAAAAGCTAAAAGAATTCAGCACCTCCAAACCAGCTCTATAGCAACTACTAAAGGAACTTCTCCAAGCAGAAAAGAAAGAGCCACACTAGAAACAAGATAATTTCAAAAGAGAAAACTCATTGGTAAGGACAAAGATAATATAAAGGTAGAAAATCACGCAATGACAAAAATGGTATCAAAACTAGTAGCCATGAGAAGAGGAGAAGGCAAATACAATACACTGAAGATGCATTTGAAAATAAGAGAATTGCAACCCAAGACAATTCTGTACACACATTGATGGCCATACCCAAATCTAATGGGAACCACAAATGAAAAACTATAATAGACACACACATAAAAAAGAAAAAGCAATCCAAACACAACACTAAAGATAGTCAGAAAATCGCAAGAGAAGACAATAAAAGAAGGGAAGGGGAAAAAAAGACCCAAAGTAACAAAATGGCAATAAATACACACTTGAATGTAAATGGATTAAATGCTCCAACTAAAGACACAGACTTGCTAAGTGGATATAAACACAAGACCCATATATATGCTGTTTACGAGACCAACTTCAGCCCCAAGGACACATACAGACTGAAAGTGAGAGGATGGAAGAAGATACTACATGCAAATGGAAATCAAAGCAAAGCAGGAGTAGTGATACTCATATCAGACAAAACTCCTGCTTTGCTTTGATGTCATATCAGACAAAATGACGTTAAAATAAAGAAAATCACAAGATTCAAAAAAGGACACTACTTAATAATCAAAGGATCAATCCAAGAAGAAGACATAACAATTGTAAACACATATGCACCTAACATAAGAGCACCTCAATACATAAGCCAACTGCTGAAAGCCATAGAAGGAGAAATCAACAGCAACATATTAATAGTGAAGAACTTTAACACTCCACTTATATCAAGAGACAGATTATCCAGACAGAGAATCAACAAGAAAAAACAGGTCTTAAATGATACTCTAGACTAGATAGATTTAACTAATATTTATAGAGCTTTCCATCCCAAAGCAGCAGAATATACATTCTTCTCAAGTGCACATGGAACATTTCCCAGGATAGATCACATCTCGGGCCACAGATCAAGCCCATAAATTTAAAAAGACTGAAATTATCCCATGCATTTTCTCTGACCATAGTGCTATGAGACTAGAAATCAACTACAAGAAAAAAAAACAGCAAAAACCAAAAACTTCTGGAAGGGAAACAATATGCTACTGAACAACCAATGGATAATTGAAGAAATCAAAAAGGAAATCAAATGATACTTAGAGACAAATAACAATGAAGATAAAACCCAAAGACTATGGGACACAGCAAAAGCAGTTCCAAGAGGTAAGTTTATAGCAATGCAATCTTACTTCAAGAAAGAAGAAAAAGTTCAAATAAACAACCTAACATTACACCTAAAACAATTAAAGAAGAACAGACAAAGGCCAAAATTAGCAGAAGGAAAGAAATCATAAAGATCAGAGCAGAAATAAATGAAAGAGAGACAAAGAGAACAATAGAGAAGATCAATGAAACCAAAAGTTGGTTCTTTGAAAAGATCAACAAATTTGATAAACCTTTGGTCAGAGTCATCAAGAAAAAAAGGGAGAGGGCTCAAATCAATAAAATTAGAAATGAAAAAGGAGAAATTACAAGAGACTACACAGAAATACAAAAGATCCTAAGAGACTACTCTAAGCAACTATTGCCAATAAAATGGACAATCTAGAAGAAATGGACAGATTATTACAAGGGTACAACCTACCAAGACTGAACCAGGAAGAAATTGAAAATATGAGCAGTCCAATCACAAGTACCCAAATTGAAAATATGATTAAAAATCTTCCAAAAAACAAAAGCCCAAAACCAGACATGGATACCACAACAAAATAATTACAGGCCATTTATTGAGGAGACTGTCAATTACAGACCAACATTACTGATGAACATAGATAGAAAAATCAACAAAAATGGTTGTATTTGTGCTGGACAAACTGGAAAGTTACAGGTAAAAGAATGAAAGTAGAACACTATCTAATACCATATACAAAAATAAACTCACAAGGGATTAAAGACCTAAATATGAGGCCAGATACTATAAAACTCCTAGAGGAAAACGTAAGCAGAACACTCTTTGACATAAATCAAAGCAACGTCTTGTTTGATCCACCTCCTAGAACAATGAGAATAAAGACACAAATAAACCAATGGGACCTAACTAAACTCAAAACCTTTTGCACAGCAAAGGAAACCATTAAAAAAATGAAAAGACAACACACAGAATGGGAGAAAATCATTGAAAATGATGCAACAGACAAGGGGCTAATCTCCAAAATAAACAAACAACTCATGTAAGTCAACAATAAAAAAACAAACAACCCAACTGAAAAATGCACAGAAGGCCTAAATAAACATTTCTCCAAAGAAAACATACAGATGGCCAACAGGCATATGAAATATGCTCAACATCACTAATTATTAGAGAAATGGAAATCAAAACTACAATGAGGTACCACCTCATACTGGTCAGAATGGCCATCATTAACAAGTCAAAAATAACAAATGCTGGAGAGGGTGTGGAGAAAAGGGTACCCTCCTTCACTATTGATGGGAATGTAAATTGGTATGACCACTTCTGGAGGTGCCTCAGAAAACTAAATATAGAACTATCATATGACCCAGCAATCCCACTCCTGGGAATATATCTGGACAAAACTTTCATTAAAAAGAATACATGCACCCCTATATTCACTGCAGCACTATTCACAGCAGCCAAGATATGGACACAACCCAAATGTCCATCGACAGATGAATGAATTAAGAAGACTGTGGTACATATATACAATGGAATATTACTCAACCATTAAAAAAGACAAACTAAAGCCATTGGCAGCAATGTGGATGGAATAAGAGAGTATCATACAAAGTGAAGTAAACCAAAAAGAAAAAGACAAATACCATATGATGTAAGTTATTTGTGGAATCTAAAATACGAAACAAGTGTTCCCATTGTGGTGCAGTGGAAACGAATCCAACAAGGAACCATGAGGTTGCAGGTTCAATCCCTGGCCTTGTTCAGTGGGTTAGGGATCCAGCGTTGCTGTGAGCTGTGGTGTAGGTCGCAGATGTGGCTCAGATCCCATGTTGCTGTGGCTATGGTATAGGCTAGCAGCTGCAGCTCCGATTTGACCCCTAGCCTGGGAACCTCCATATGCCAGGAGTGTGGCCCTAAAAAAGCAAAATTAATTAATTAAAATAAAATAAGGAACAGGTGATCCTATCTAAAAAAACAGAAACAGATCATGGCCAAGGAGAGCAGACTTGGGGCTCCCAGGGGGAAAGGGGAGGGAGTGAGATGGATGGAATGGGCATTTGGGGTTTTTTTTTTTTTTTGGATACAAATGTTATATTTGGAATGGATGGGCAATGTGGCCCTACAGCACAGGGAAATGTGTGTGATTGGGTCACTTCGCTGCACAACAGAACTTGAAGAAGCAGTATAAATCAACTATACTTAATAAAAAAATAATAAAAAGAAAAAATCATCAAGAAGTTCTAAAAATCATGATTTATTTTTTATTTTTTTTTCTTTTGCTTTTTAGGGCCACACCATTTGCCGAACGATATATGAAAATTCCCAGGCTAGCGGTCAAATCAGACCTGTAGCCGCTGGCCTATGCCACAGCCACAGCAACTCAGGATCCCAGTTGCATCTGCGACCTATATCATAGCTCACGGCTCACGGCAACACTGGATCCTTAAACCAATAAGCGAGGCCAGGGATCAAACCATCATCCTCATGGATCCCAGTTGGGTTTGTTAACCACTGACACAAAAGAAACTCCACAATCATGACTTTATATGCAACTAACAACATAACCTCAAAGGATAAAATACAAAAACTGACAGTATCAGAGAGAAATTGACAGATTTTCAACTATGACAGAAATCTTATCATACTGCTAACAAAAAAGGTAAAGATAAAGTGTATAAAATTTAGTAAAGATGCAGTTTGAACAACTTTATTTAGCATTCTTGGGAGTTCCCATTGTGGCACAGTGGAAACAATCTGACTAGTATCCACGAGGATGCGGGTTCGATCCCTGGCCTCACGCACTGGGTCAGGGATTTGGCATTACCGCAAGCTGTGGTCCTCAGATCTGGTGTTGCTGTGGCTGTGGTGTAGGCCAGCAGCTGCAGCTCTGATTCTAACCCTAGCCTGGGAACTTTCATATGCCATAGGTACAGCCCTAAAAAGCAAAAAAAGAAAAAAAAATTCTTGATCTATATAGAACCCTTCATCCAACAAAAGGGAATTCACACTTTTTGCAAGCGTGCATGAAACGTTTACTAAAGCCAATGACAACCTTGACCACAGAGACAGAATCTTCACAGACTCCAAAGAATTAATATCAAATTGAACACATTTTCACAACCCAATATGAACTGGTTTTAAAATCTGGATTAAAAAATAAAACCAAAAATGCAGTTCAAAACCAAAACTTCTGTGTAATTAAAGAATTTAAGTAACGATCACAATGGAAATTTTTTAAATATCTGCAATTAAATAGATCATAAAAGCACCATAATTAAAACTTGCGGGATGCAGTCAAATAAGTGCTTACAGGTAAATCCATAGCTTTAAATGTGCCATATTAGAAAACAAGAAAGAGTGAAAACTAAGGAGCTAAGAAACCAGGAAAAAATATCAGGATTAAATAAAGTAGCAGATAGGGACTATCAAACTAAATATAAAAATGAGTAAGATAGAAAATAACCAAACATGAAGGATAATTAACAAAACCAAAACCTGGTTCACTGTTGAGCCAATTAATTGGAAAGAATGATGAGGGGGGAAAAAAAGGCTGAGCCTGAGAAACAATTTCAGAAATGAAAATGAATCAAAAGCACAGATAAAGAGAAGTGTAAATACTGATCTCAAAGCATGAAGGAACTTGAGCAGTAACCCAGGGAGCCCCTCCCTAGGTCTCCCCAGGCGGCCTGCTCCACCTGTGGGCAATGCTGACTCCCACAAAGCTGCACTCACCTCTCGGCTTCTCTGGCCCCTCAGCTCCCATGTTGCCACTGATGCTGACATCCACAAGCTTCCACCGCAGAGGCTCACAACCCTGTCCCCGTATCACACATGCACACACAGCCACCAACACTGCCCCTACGCATCCAAATGTGCACACTGAGATACACGTGTTCTGACAAAACACTCAGCATTGTGCATGCGGGAGTGTGCTCACACGCGTGCATGCCCCCATTCTCCCAGTGCACACACACTGATGCCAAGCGGGCGCACATGTACACACCCCCTCGTGTGCCACACCACAGTGCGCTCAGACACACTTGCAAGGCTTAAGCACATGTGAAGACACCTTTACAGAGGGTGCCAGGTGAGTGTACACGTGGGCGTTACGTATGAGCACAGTCCCATCAATGTGCTTGCAGCCCACAGGCACACACACCAGCGTGTCCAGACACAAGTGCCCCGCATAGGCCCGGGGTCGTGGCCATACCTCCAGCTCCCTCAGCAGCTCTGACTGACCACATGACTCCAGGTCTTCGAGGGCTTCCCCGAACATGCGCCAGAAGCCCTCCTCGCGGGCAGAGCCAGGGGCTGGGCTGTAACGTAGGAACCAGAGAGCGTCAACTCCCGGCAGACAGGAGGGCGAGCAGGCAGGCTGGGGCCTGAGGAGTCTTCCGGGCCCGGGGCCCTGCGTTGGGCTCAAAGGGCCATAGGGCGGGCAGGCAGGCAAGCAGGCTGGCATCCTCGGTGGCAGTGCTGGGGCCCAGGGGCAGTGGTTGGTGACACAGAATGGGGGGAAGATGCAGTTAGGGGCAACCAGGACTGTCGGTGGCCAGTTAGAACAGGGGCAGATGAGACGGGGTGGAGAGCGGTGACACAGGACGCCTGGGAAGAGAGACAGACGGACAGACAGACGGACAGACAGACAGAGAGGAGATCCATGGTGCAGCTGCAGAGGACAACCCCTGGCCTACCACCCAGACACATGACATCGCACAACAGTGATGGGGACAGAGCAGGAGCCAGCAAGGACACAGACGGATGGAGAGGATGGAGAATTCGGGCTGCGGAAGGGGCCGGGCCACCACATAACTTCTATCACAGGATGTCTGGCCCCTTACCGGCTCTAAAATCGAGTCTCATCAGAATGGCAATAAGCCACATTTTTGCACCTCACAGTTCACAAAGCGCTGGCTGCTATCAAGTACGCTGTGGTGTGCAAAGCACTTTCTCAGAGGAAGCACGCAGGCTTTCCTCTACCGCAGGGATTTTGGTGCAAAATAGGTGCCTCCTTCCCTTCCCACTTTAGAGATGAGGAGGCTGATGCTGATGGCCATCTGCTCCATTCAAGTCAGTTCTACAAAGGTTCTGAGCCAGGCACTCTACTAAGCACAGGACTACAGAGGTAAATGAGCTGAGGACCCCGTTCTTAAGGAGCTAAAGGTCATTCACAGAGTGTGTGTGTGAGCACCCACTGGGTGCCAGGCCGAGCTGGGGTGCCATGGAGAAGACCGGACAGCCACTGGAGAGCCAGGTAGGCCCAAGGTGGCTGGTGCCACCAGAAGGCTCACCGGGAGCGCTATGGGTACCAGGGGAGGGAGGGAGGACGACTTCTGCCTGAGAGACAGGGGAACCTCCCAGAAGTTGGACCCGGGTCTATAGGATGAGCAGGCATCATCGGCCAGCAGAGCGGAGGGAACGGCGTTCTAGGCAGAAAGAACTGCCCAACCAAAGCCCAGAAGGGAATGGACAAAGCTCAAGAACAGCATTCTCCCCGGGGCCGTCTCCACCAGGGGCAGCTGGGTCCACAAAAGCCACCATTTCCACACCCCCAGGGCTGGTGCTTGTGGCCGTGACCCGAGGGCCCCGCAGGGGAGGGCCTGGGCTCTGGGAACACAGCGAGCTGCTCTTCACCGCCACCCCTCTGCCCCTGCTGTGTCCTTGCCCCGTCTGGCCGCCCTTCCCCCATCGCGCCTCCCAAGATGCTTCTGCTCCTGGTTTCCTCTCCTCTCCCAGGACGTGCCCCTCCTCACTCATCCATGCCCCGCCCCCGCCCCGAACCCAGCACAGGGACCAGCTCCCCTCGCCCATCAGCCGAGAGGCCAAGCCTGCTGTCTCCCCTATGCCACCACAGACCTAGCTGGTGGCTCCCAGTCCTCCTCCTCCTCGGGGAAGCTCTCGTCGGTGGGGGCCGGGGTATAGCTCGTCCTCCGGGGCTCCGTGGGTGGGGGGCTGCTTCTCAGCCGGCTGGGCCGCCACTCCTGGGGGGTCACGCTCCGGGCTGCCTGTGGAGTGTAGGAACCTGGCGGGTGGAGAGGAGGGCATCTGCATCCTCCCTGTGTCCTCAGCTTGCCCTCCTTCCTCCCCGTCTCCGCCCTCTCTGGGCTGGCTTGACTACCTGCAGTCCCCTAAGAGCCCCTGCCCCCAGAACCCCCTGGATCTCGATTGTCAGCAGAAAGAGTTACTGCTGGGATCCAGCTCCTCAGGGCCAACCCCTGCCCTGCAGAAGGAGGGTCACTATTTTGACCAGCCCCCTCTCCCTGCCATGGGGAGCTCGGAAGGTCCTGCCCCCGGGGGTGGCGCTGAGAGATGCTGACCCGGGGCTGGACATGGGGAAGCCAAGACTCAGGGCAGGGCAGGTAGCCAGCAAGCGACCGCCAGGGCTGAGAGCCACCCGAGGCCACCTGGAGGCCTCACTCTGCTGTCCCCTGAGCTGGGCCTTGGGAGTCCCTGTGGCTCTGGGTCAGAGAGGCCAGAAGGCCAGCCACCAGATTCAGATGCCCCCCGAGGCCACCCATGGGTCTCAACCCGCATGGGCAGGAGAACTGGTGTCCTTGGAGGTCTTGTAGGATGGGGGCTTTCTGCCCTCCCAGCTTCAGCCGGGTGCAATGAACACTGAGTACCTGCTGTGTGCAGGCCCCGGGGTGGGAAGGAAGGAGGCAGAAGTGGGGCCAGCTTGATCCTGAGCCTCATAGGGGGGTCTGAATGGACAGCCGGGATGCTGTGGATGCTCATCAAAGCCTGGGAAGGCCTGCGGTCCATACCCTAGGCAGCGAGGGCCCCTCAGAATGGCTAATGGGGCACAACCGGGTCAGCCTTCAGGAGGGTCCCCTCATGGATTGAGCTTGAGGAGCCAAAGAAGGGTTGGGGAGGGAATAGCCCTACAGAAGCCCAGAGGGCACAGAGTTTATCCAAGGGCCCTGGTGCTACCTGGGCCTCCAAAGCCACCCTCCGTGGCCGAGCTGCCCCAGGACTCCACAGCGCTGTCCACACTGGGCACAGCAGGTGATGACCGGGCTGCCAGCAGGCCGCCTTTCAGTGCCTCTGAGGGGTCGTCATCCACATCGCTGGCCTCGCTGAGGTTACCCGATTTGCGAGGTGGGAGCGGGCCTGGGAGGAAAAGAGAGCGTCACTGCCACCAAAGACAGAGCTGCTCGACCAGCCTCAAGTTGCCCACTTTGATCAGGTTTGGGAATTCACAGGCCCTGAGCTCCCCCCAACACCGAACCTCCCACTGGGAAGCTGACACATGAGGTGGGAGGCACACTAATGCCAAACCCACTTCACAGATGGGAAAACTGAGGCTCGAGGAAGATGCACCACATGCCCAAGGTCACATGGCAAGCAACAGTGGAGCCCAGATTAGAAGGAAGGCTCTGAAGCTTGGGCTCTGTCTACTCCCAACCAAAGGACCAGGGATAAATTCAGGGAAATTGAGGAGCATACAAGTTACAGCCACAGGGCACACCAAGCAGGCACCTTAAGAGGCAGGAGGTGATTAAGAGCATCATTCAGGCCCAGAGTGTCCCCCACCAGCTATGACCTTGGGCCCATCACACCCTTCCCTCTGAGCCTTGTCTCCTCTTGCCCTCAGCTCTGCTCCCACCTCCATGGGGTGAGCGAGGATTCTGTGAGGTTGGGCACACAAAGCCTGGCTCAGAGGCTGAGGGATCTCTCTTCCCCAGTGGCCCCTGGGGCATGGGGCGAGGCTCACGGTCTAGCTGCTTCTTGATCTTCAGGGTGACGGTCTCACCAGCCACCTGCAAGAGGTGGATGGCCTCACTTAGTGGCCGGCCCTTGAGGCTCACACTGTTGATGGCGAGGATACGGTCCCCAACGTGGATCGCACCGGTCCTGAGGAGGGCACAGGGCAGAGAACGGGGGTTAGACACTCAAGGCTTGAAGTGGGGGTCTGCTCTAGAGGAATTCAGGACCCCCCAAACCAGGCTGACCCCAGTTAAATCTACTTGTGGAGGGAAAAAAAAAGAGTGTGACTGTGGGTTGCATTAATAGAGGTATAAAGTCCAGTATCTGGGAAGGGATATTCCTGCTTGACTCTAAAGTTAGGTTCTGAAAGGGGAAAAGGGTGGATGAGGGACAGATTAGGAGGATGATTAGGAGATTAATATATTCACACTACTGTATATAAAATAGATGTTTAGGAGTTCCTATTGTGGCTCAGCAGTATCCATGAGGATGCAGGTTCGATCCCTAGACCCGCTCAGTGGGTTAAGGATCTGGTGTTACCATGAGCGTGGTGTAATTCGCAGATGCAGCTCGGATCCCTCATTGCTGTGGCTGCGGCGTAGGCCAGCAGCTGCAGCTCTGATTTGACCCCTAGCCTGCGAACTTCCATATTCCATTGGTGCAGCCCTAAAAAGCAAAAATCTAAAAAATAAGATAGATGTTTAGAATGGATAAACAACAAGGTCCTGCTGTATAGCACAGGAAACTATATCCAGTCTCCTGGGAATGAAGATAATGGAAGAGAATATTAAAAGGAATGTGTGTGTGTGTATACACACACACACACACACACACATACATATATATATGTACATATGTATAACAGAGTAACTTTGCCAACCAGTAGAAATTGGCACAACATTGTAAATCAACCATACCTTAATAAACAAAAGTATGTATAACCAAAAGGACCTACTATAGAGCACAGGGAACTATATTCAATATTTTGTAATAACCTATAAGGGAAAAGAATGTGAAAAATATATATATATGCACACACATACATATATATATAACTGAATCACTGCTATACATCTGAAACTAACACAACACTGTAAATCAATCATACTTTGATTTTAAAAATTAAAAATAAAAATAAAGTTAGGTTCTGGAACCCATGTCCAGCACGAGTTTTGAGGGTGGTTTGAATCCCACATACTAGCTGCCAAATACTAGCTATGCCGTCTCTCTCAGCCCAGCTTTTTAACTTCCCTGAGTCTCATTTCTCTCATCCGTAAAGTAAGGGTGATAATACTTATTTATCAAATTATAATTGAAGGATGGATGGGTGGGCTGAATTCGTGTTTCCCTCCTGCTAAAATCCACGGGTAGACCTTCCCTCTCCCTGGACCCCAGCCCCCGCCTACCACCCGCAGGGAATGAGCATAATCCTCAGGATCCAGCTGACTTCAGAAGGGGTAAAAAGGCCTGAAAAGGCCAGGCACCAGCATTGCACTAGCCCAGTGGTTTTCCACCTCGATACTATTAGAATCACCTACCAAGCTTTCTAAAAATTGCTGATGCCTGGCCCCTCCCCCAACCAATTAAATAGCATCTATGGGAGTGGGGCCAGGTGAGGAGCTGCCAGGGCCGAGGGTGGCGAGAGAAGCTGTAGCAGGTGCTGAGAATGCACCTGACCTGGCTCAGGGAAAAGGAGACAGAACACTGGGGTGGGGTGGGGGTCTTGGAACCCCAAATATAGATTCTGCACCCACGTGAAAACTTCACACCCAGCATTGCCCAGCAAGCCCCTGAGGGCCTGGGGAAGTGACTGAGCCAGGAAACGGTGGAGTTAGGGAGGGAAGCCAGAGCTGTGCCGTCCAGTACCACAGCCACCAGCTTCATGTGACTTCTGCGCCCCTGAAATGTACCTGACCTGAATTGAGACATGCTAGAAGCGTAGAATACAACCAGATTCTGAAAACATAGTATGAAAAGGAGAATGTACATGTATTTTGCTAATAATTTTTATACTGATTACATGTCGAAATATATATTTAAGATTCTGTTTCTTTTTACTTTTCTCATGTGGCTACTAAAAAGTTTATAAATTTGTGGCTCACATTAGACTGCAGTTGGACAGCGCCGACCCAGATCAGCCAGGCAAAGGCAGGGGATCGTCTGTTGTACCACTTAGGGTTTGTGCACAGCAGGTACCCAGAAAACGCAGGACTTGACATTCGAGGTCAGAACCGTTCACACGGGCCTCTGCAGTGTGCCACATGTCCAGCAGGGGGCACTCCGGGAGCAGAGACCCCAACAGGTTGATGTCCTGTGGCGCCTCAGCCCCAGAAGTCTTCCCATCCCGCTGCTTCGCCCCACCGTGCTGTGGCCCCTCCTGTGCTATGACCTCCTTCCAGGTTCTATTCTGTCACCAGGCCTGGCCAGGTTCCCCCTTTTACAGCCAGCTCCTCTCGGAGCTCATTGCAAAGCTGTCCGGAGAAAGCTCATCTCACACACCCTAGGGTCGCCTCCCTGTGACCCTGTGGGGACCGGTCCCACCTGCTTCCCCCTCCAATCTGGACAGCCTGGGGCACCCTCTCCCAGCTGCCACAGTGTCGGGGACACTTTCCAGGGAAGAGGACAGCAGAGTCCCCCAAGGCCTCAACAGAAGCCCCACGCTGTGCTAGGACCCAGGTATCGGGGAAACAGCCCCCATACTGTGAGGGCACACAGGAGGGGGCCCCAAAAAGGCTCACAATGCTGACTGTCCAGAAACGGGGGCACCTCCAGGTTGCGGAGAGCAGAGAGAGGAACACACGCCTACCTGGCACTTAACTGAAACCGAGAGGTCTGCCAGGGGCTGGCCCCAGGTCACCCAGAGCATCAACACTGGCACAAAGATCAGAGTCCAGTTTGGTGGATCGCAAAGTCCAGCCCTGCGCACAGTGTCCCCACAGAGCCCTGGCTCACCTCTCAGCCAGACCGCGCTTGGTGAGGCCCGAGATGACAATGGGATCGAAAGGCTCCTCCGTGCCCGAGATGGTGATGCCCAGGGGGCCTCCGTAGCGCTTCAGCTCCACCGTGTAGCTGATGGCACCCGTGGTCTCCTGCTCATCTGCAAGGGGCACCCACTCCCTTAGCCACGGAGTCACTCATCCCCCCAGCCACGGAGTCACGCTTCCCCCCAGCCACAGAGTCACCCATTCCTTCATGCCAGGACTTCAGATGCTACCACCTGAGGCCACCTTCTGTCTCCAGAAATGTTTTCTTCCACCCAAAACCCATTTAAGAAAAGAAGCGTGAAAATATCATTTTAAAATAAAGATTTCACATACCACACAAAATAACACAGATATCGAGGTGATAATAATATCGATGCAAAGAAACCAGATTTCAGTTTTTCTTAAAAAATTAGGAATCTGCCTACCAGTGATCCTCTCTCCCAGGGTGGGAGTCGGTGGCTGAATAAGTCTCTCCAGTGGCTACAGTCCTCGCCTCTCCCTTCTGCATCATTTTTCTTACCTTCTGTCCCATTCACTCACTCCCGTGACCTGCCTGGCCTCAGACGTGTCCGAGTTCACAGTCACCCACAAAGTGCCCCCCCCCCATTCACAGTCCCACCCACAGCCTCTTTGTGCGGGGCCTGTTGGATCCAGGCAGCGGCTCCAACCCCCTCTGACCTCACAAGGGCCTTGGAGAAGGCCGGACCCGGGCAGCAAGAAATCTGCTTGTGCACCCACCCGCATCTTCATTCAAGTGTGCTCTGCCAGCGGTTCCTGGGAGGCACCCACCGCGGTCCCTCCTCAGCCGGAGGGAGCCCCACACTGCAAGCTGGGAACCTCTGGCTGGAGGGTAGCCTGGAGAAGGGGCAGGCCCTTACCGGAGTTGTCCTCATCCTTCCGGATCTTCAGCTTCACCAGGTCCTCGCACTGCCGCAGGATCTGCACGGCGTCCTCCATGGGGCAGTTGTCTAGGCGGATGTTGTCAATGGCCAGCAGCTTGTCGCCTGGCTCCAGGGTGCCGGTCCTACAGGAGCAGGGTGGGGACAGGAAGGAGCCCGGCACAAGCAGGCACAGAACCCACCCCCATGGGCTACCCCCAGCCCTGCTGGGGCACCCCTACCTGTGTGCCACACTGCCTTTCTTGATGTCCGAGATGACCAGGGGCTCCCCTCGCTTCCTGCTAGCCGCTGGAGGGAAGGAAGCAAGAATCCCACGTTTGGTCACCACGGCCTCAGGGACCCAGGAGTTGGACATGGACTCGGAGCCGCATGCCCTGCCCCCACCGATCCCTGGCTGGGTGACTACGACCAAATCAGCTCCCCTCTCTGTGCCTCAGTTTCCCCTCTGTAAAATGGGGGCACTGGAAATTAACTAGACAGAGGAGGGACAACAGCTGCCATGGCTGCTGGCAACAAAGCAGGGGCTCAATTCATCAGCCCTTTTCCCACGCTCAGCCCATCCCCCTGCGGACCGAGCTCCCTGAGGGCCTGTGTCTGGCTGGTGTCTGTGTCCCCACACCTGGCCCAGGGCCAGGCCCCAGAACCAGGTGACTCTTCAACAATTAAGTCCACCCCTCACCCCCACCACCCCACTGCAGCTAATACTGATGGCTGCTGACAGCTCATGGCAGGAACCTACTTGGGACCTGCCTTCGGCAGAGGGGGCAGCCTCCCACAAGATCATGTCTACACCCAGTGCCTGGTCCAGGCGGCGGTGAAAGGCCCAGCTCCCAGCCTCCCCAGCTAAGAGCTCCCCAGGGGATGGGCCGAGCCCTCTACTGGGACCACATCCCAGCCCAGCGCCTCCCTCCGCCCAGTCCTGCTCCCCCACTCACAGGTGTTGATGCTAAGAGCCCTCTCAATAAACAGCCTGCACGGAATTCCTCACAGAGAACCAGTTTCCTGGGGATCGTGATCTCAAACAATGGGTGCCTGAGTTTTCTTGCAGAAAGACTCCATTTGGGCTAATGGGTTCTTCCATGAGTGACCAGGCGTAAGGCGGCCCTTCTAGCCCATGTGTTAGGCTTTAAGTCCCCTTCAAGGAGATTAAACTCAAAGCCTCTGGCCGAGGCGAAAATTACCACCCCACGCGTCTCACTGTAATGCCCCCTCCCCCACCCAGACAACCCGGCCTACTGCTTCCTGCTCGCTACTAGGAAAGGCACGTGGCCCACTCCTCACCCCGCCCATGCAGGGACAGTATACACGCGCACACAGGCACAGCATCAAGGGACCCTCCGGGAACTTCCCCATAACCTGTTCCCCACGCAAATAAGGTATCCTACCTGAGCGCAATCAGAAGGTCCAATATGCCCCATACAAAGACCAATTAACACTCAGTCCTTACACACACGCGTGCAGTGGGCTGCACAGTGGGCCGGGACGCGAGAAATCGGGTCCCCACAGCATGGGGATATAAGCGAAGCTCAACTGTAAGTCGGCGCCAGTCCCTACCCACAGGGCGCCCACTCTCCCTCTGAGAGTGTACTTTCACTTTAACAAACTTGCTGGAATGCTGGTGCCTAGAATTTGAACCTGTTTACATTTTGCGCCCCAGCCTTTTCAATACTTTGCTGAATGTGGGCAAGAACGGAAAGAAACAACACAGCACTAACACGTGGAGCATCTTTAAAGATGAGATGAAGTTGCCTCTTCCAATTAGTCTTTTAAGAAAATGTAAGAAAACGATAAGTCTATCTTGAATGGGTACCTTGCATCATGTACAACCTGGGCAACTGCACCTGCTGGCCTTGCCCAGAGGTTCCTGAGCTGGAAGCAGCTTTCCCCTCCTTGATTGCTTAAATTCCCACCTCCACTGACTATGGGATCTGAGGCAGGAAGGAGCTGTAGCAGCAGCCTTTCTGGACAGTTGCCCCTCTGGAGTGTGATGGGGAGACGGCGGGAGATGAAGTCAGAGGACTCTGGCTTTTTTTGCAGGAGATGGGGGCCTGGAAGATTCTGACATTCCCCTGCTTGTGTATTCTACCATTCTCTTTTCATTCTGCAGTCCCTCCCTTTCATTCGTTTGACAAGCATCAGTTAAGCACCTGCTGTGCTTCAGTCCTTTTCTGGGCCCTGGAAACACAGAGGTAAATAGAAAACTCAAGTATCTGCTGCCTTACAAACCATGTAACCACCCCTGGAGACCTCCATTGTGCAGAATGGGAAACCAAGGCTTCAAGAAGATCGGATCTTGCTTGAGGACACACAGCTGGGCATTGCAAGAGGAAGGAAACCAAATCACCCACCACACTCTGTTCCAGAGCCTTCCCCAGGCCAGGGCTGTGCTGTTCCCCCAGCAGGTGGGCAGGAGGGGGCTGGGGCAGGGGACTCACAGCTGATGGTGATGCCCAGCTCCACTCCGCGCCTCTTGGGTAGCTTCACGTGGAAGGTGCCGCTGCTTGGGATGACGGACTCTGGGTGCAAACAGAAGCGAACCCACATTAGACTCCAGGGAAAAGAATCAGGGAGTCCCCGCCCCTCACCCAATCTGGCCCAGCAGAGAGGGACCCCCAGAAGTCACCGTCCCAACCCCATCCTGCTTCTTCCACAGAGGAGGAAGGTGAGGCTTGGCGCTGATGTGTCCAAGACAAGCACCCACCCTGGATCACCCGCCCTGATCAGAGCAGAGTTGATCAGAGCTGAGTCGGGACTGGAACCCAGACCTCCTGCTGCTGCCAAGGCCCTGGGGCCAAGGCCAGCCCTTTGGGATCCTGCGACTTACCATGCACCTCCTACATGCTGGGCCTTGGCTGGCGCTTTCATGTGCTTCATCTCATGCAATGGCAACAACACCCCTCTGGCAGTGTTCCCTGCACTACGTTACAGTGCAGGGGACTGAGGGTGCAGGAGGAAGAGTCCTGACCCAAGTCACACAGTGTCCAAACCACGGAACCGAATCCTAACCGAGCTGTTGTTTGGGGATCTTTGCATAAGCCCTGACCCTCCCCTGGCAGCTGTTCCATTGCAACCCCCTCCTCGGCCCTCACCCAGCACAACTCCTCCCTCCCGGCCAGGGCCTTTCTCCCACCTTAGTGCTGGGGCCACACCCGGGGTTCGGGGGAGCATCTGCAGGAGGCAAGAGCCGGGTAGACAGAGGAGGGAGGCGGCTCTGGGCGTCCACTCACCCGCCACGTCGAACTCCACCTCCAGCACGACCTTGCGGGCCAGCGCCGCATCCCGCAGCAGCTGGTTGGCTTCCTCCATCGTCCCGTCCTCGGTGGCAATGCCGTTGATGGCCAGGACGCGATCCCCTACCTGCAGCAGCCCACACCTGAACCCGGACGGCGCGGCAGAGAGAAGAGGCCCCGTTGGGAGATGGGAACAAACTGAAGGAGCAGGGCCCGACCCAAACCTGGGCCCCACCACCCTCAGACAGGGGCAGAACTCAGCTCTGCCCTGTGCCAGCTCAGGCAATTCACCACACACGGGACTCCGGCTAAGGTGTGACCTTGCTGGGCCTCAGTTTCTCTGTCTGTCCAACGGGCCTGAGGCCATGCCTTAGGAGACATATAGAGAGGACTCTGACTTCAGACAGACAGGGGTTCGAGTCCTGGGTCACTCAAGAGCTGTGTGACCCTGGGCAAGTGAATCAGCTTCTCTGAGCCTCTGATGCCTCATCTACAAAATGGGGCCTGTGACGGGGTTGACGTGATGGTGGATGAAATACAACTGCGCAGCCAGTCTTGGGGTGTGACGTGGTTTTCCTGGCCGTCTGTGAGCCCCCCGAATTGGAGAGTGGCAGGCCCAGTGGGGAGGGGGCAGTAGGCTCACCGCTCCGCTGGGCTGTCAGGCTCGATAAAGCGCACGAGGGGTGGGGAAGACAGGGTCTCGGTGGCAAAGATGCCGCCCTGGAGCTGGAGGCCGAAGCCGCTGAGGGGGTCTCCGCAGAGCACGACCTCTGTGGTCTCCGTGTGCACAATCTGGCCGCCTGGCCCCACCGTGCTGGAGGCAAGTGACACTGCGGGGGCAGGCAGACATGACACTCAGGGGCACAGCCCCAGGGAGGCCTTCCTGCCAGAGCCTACCCACCCTCCGCCCAGGCGCCTGGAGTCAGAGGTGCAGGTGAGTGGGAGGCCTGACTCGCCCTGGGGCGGGGTCAAGTCACGGTCTATTCTGAGCCGCAGTTTCCTTTTCTGAGCAATGGGATCATGAGTCCCACCAGGCAGAGCTGAGGCCAGGCTTAAGGAAGAAGCTCCTGGGCCTTTAGCGTTGCGAAACGGAGGTTCTGAGGTTCGGTGATGTTATATCATGTAATGTGTTGCATTTCAACTTATTATTACGTATCAAATGTCACATATTATATCACTATCAGCGGTTCCTGTCATGGCCCAGCAGAAATGAATCTGACCAGCATCCATAAGGATGCAGGTTCAATCCCTGTCCTTGCTTAGTGGGTTAATGATCCGGCATTGCCATGAGCTGTGGTGTAGGTCACAGACGTGGCTTGGATCTGGCATTGCTGTGGCTGTGGCATAGGCCAGTGGCTACAGCTCCCATTCAACCCCTAGCCTGGGAACCTCCAGGTGCCACCGGTACGGCCCTAAAAAGACAAAAAAATTCCCTGCTTTTTAGGCTAATATCCATTGTATGATGACACCACATTTTTAAAATCCCCGCCCACTGATGGACATGTGGGTTGTTTCCACCTTTTGGATATTATGAATAATGCTGTGTGAATATTTGTATGTTTTTGGGTGAATATAACATATTTTCATTGATCTGGGGCATATACTTAGGGCTGGAATTTCTGAGTAGCATGATAACTGTGTTTACCTATTTGATATGTTAATATATTTTGCTTTATATTTCATATATAAAATACAATTGTATTATTAATATGGACAGTAAATATCATTTACTGAAAAAATTTATTGAATTTCATTCTATTAATCTTACTATTGTGTCTATTATTTTCTTATACTATTTTATATACACATTATGATATGTATAATTTATTGTTGGATGTATTATACTATTACATTTGTATTCATTATTTTTTTCACTATTACATCTCCAATGATAACAGTGGTGCTGGAACACTGAAGTTATTCAAAAACCTTTAACTAGTTAATTAATTGTTATCATCAAGGAAGGGGACAGGTAAGGGGGCCCAAGAACCTCCACCTTCCATAAGGTCCTGTCTATGAAGAGCATTTCTAAATCTTCCCATCCACACACCCAGTTTCAGTGGGTGACAAAGGTGGTTCGTAAAGGTATATATATAAATATATATATATATATATTTTTTTTTGTCTTTTTGCCTTATCTAGGACCACACCCGCAGCATATGGAGGTTCCCAGGCTAGGGGTCTAACAGGAGCTGTAGCTGCCGGCCTTCACCACAGCCACAGCAACGTGGGATCCGAGCCGCGTCTGCAACCTACACCATAGCTCACGGCAACGCCGGATCCTTAACCCACTGAGCAAGGCCAGGGATCGAACCCGCAACCTCATGGTTCCTAGTCAGATTCATTAACCACTGAGCCACAACAGGAACTCCGTAAAAGTATATTTTATCTGACTTTGAATTCTGTTTCCCTTTTCATCTTGGCTGCCAGGAAGCTCATAATGATATTTTGCTCCTTTCAGGTTCCAGGTGACTTATGTTTCTCTCTTCTCTCACCTGGTTCAATCCCACATGGCCTAGTATGACCTTCCCTTCTTCCTGGAGGCCTCTGCAACTCATACGGGAGGAGTCTGGGAACACTCTCTACATTAACAAAGGAAAGACTCTTCCCAGGAAAGATTTTAAAATTCTGAGCATTCTCATGACTTTTGCTACTTCCACATGCCTCCTGCATTATCATTCATTACTGTTTGTCTTTACATTTATTCATTTTTAAAAAATACATAAATACCTTCATTTCAAGAGGAACTATAATATAGTTATCGTAACTAAAGAGAAATGTTTATAAGCAAAAATTAAGTAGAAATATCTATCTAGTAAAACTGAATATTACTGCCTTCTAGATGGATAGTCTCAGGCCTGTGTGTCTTTTGTCTTAGGGAAAATTAACAGCTGTTAGAGAGGTAGTTAAGACAACCTAACACCGCACTCAGACCTTCCCTTGTATGGATCAGAGGACTGAAGGTGAGAAAAATAAAATGGAGTTACTATGGGAACTGCGTACAAATCTGAAAAGGCATCTTTTCCTCAAGACACTTCGCTACCAAATGCTGGGAATTTTTCACAATAAAAATACATCACAAAGTGTACAAAGTAACTGTCACCCCTCAGACGTGCTCTTGTGCAGTACACAACCTGCTCAACTATCCACGGCCGCCTGGTGTACCATGAATGCTATTTGATGCACCCCCCACCCTGAGCCCCAGCCCTGTCCAAAATACCCCACACCCTTTGGCAAGTCCCTCTCTCAGGCACACACACAGACAGTCCAGAGACGATGAAGAGACCAGGGCTTACATGAGCTCTTGTGCTCCCTTCTTCGCTGCCTCCTCCGCCCCATTGTGGTCCGGGGGCTCATGGGCTGGGATCCCCGAGGAAGGGTGCTGGGGTTGGTGCAGGGAAAGGCGTGGTTCAGGGTCGGCGAGGAAAAGGGAGATGAGGACAAGGCTGGGGAGATGAGAGCACAGCCCTGTGAGCCCCAGCAGAGCCCCCCAGCCTGCCACAGGGAAACACAGGGCTGTCTTCTCCCATCCACATGCGCACCGTGTGACCTCAGGCAAGTCTCTCCTGCTCTGGGTCTCAAAACTCGCAGACTTTTCACAGACCTGGTGAAACCCAGCTGCAGGACTGGGGCCCATCTCATCACTAACGTGTGAGGTGAGGCCACGTGGGTCCCCAATTTCTCTGAGTCTATAAGACAGGCTCAAGCCCCTCCCTGGGAACTGGGGAGAGGAACAGTGGGGAGGGCACTTTACATCGGCTCTGGTCCTGGCCGGCAGGTGTGGCCCAGGTGGGTGTCCTGCAGTGGCCGGGCCGGGGGCTGTGGCAGGAGGGCACACAAGGGTCCCAGCGATGCAACTGCTCGCTCCTCTGCACCTTCACTGCAACAGAGGAAGAGGAGAGAGAGACACGCCATTAGGGGCTGAGCAGCTCTGAATCACCAGGGCCCTGGGGGCTGAGCTCCCTTATGCACAAGGCCAGGGAGGCAAGAACACAAGAGCCTGGTTTCCCGCGCCAGGCTAGGCATTCAGGATTCTTGCTCTTTGTCCTGGACGCCTACTGTGTACCAGGCACTGTACTCAGGGTTTAGCCACGTGGCAGCCGGAGGGGCAGGGACACAGGAGGGAAACCTGGCCCAGGCCGAGGCCCACAGCCGGGAGGTATTGGTAGAGTAGGATTTGAGCCAGGGAAACTCTGCTGTGGAGCCCAAGAATTGGCCCATCAGCTTCGAGGAGCACAGTTTGCAGATGGTGACCAGCTGTAGCACCGTTAGGGTCTGTCGCAGCGCCGTAGCCTGGGCAGCCTCGGTGGGGGCTGAGCATGCAGGGCACCAGGGGCCTGGCATTTCTGCTCCATATTGGGCTCTCAGGGGCCACTTGGGTCCCTGTCAGTTTGGTCCAGGCTTGCACAGTTCTGCATTGCCATCTGAGGCGGCTCCCACTTCCTCCCTCTTCTTCTTACACTGGCCTCATCCCCAATGAACTCTTCACTCCATCCTGAGCAGAGCCCAGGATCCAAACTGAGCAGCACAGATCACTGTAAGACTATCCCCTCCCTTGTCCTAGCCCTTATACATCTATTAACGCAACCAGTGATGGAACTAACTTTGGGGGCATCCACACCAGCAAACTGTGAACTTGTTTCTCTGTCCCACCTTCCCACCCTTAGCAGCTGCACTTGACAGTTTAAGCTTCCCTGTAGGCATAGATATTTGTTCCAGCAAATTTTAGCCTGCCCAGGGCTTTGGTCCATTAACACTCAGGTTTGGGCCCTGAGGTCTGCCAAGGGGACCCACCTGCCTCTGAGGGCTTCAGGGGCCGCTGGCTCTGGGGCGCAGCCAGGATCTCCAGCCTCACTTTCTCTGACACGCTGGCCAGGAGCTTGGTGGCCTCGAGCAGCGAGCAGTGTTCCATGCTGGTGCCATTGATGGACAGGATGTGGTCTCCAGCATGCAAGGCCCCGCTCCTGGCCGGGTCAGGGAGCAAAGGGGGAGGCTGGTCTGGCCAGACAGAGCTCTGGGCAGCCCCTCCCCCTGCACCCCTTGTACCATGGCAGCTTCCAGCCTGTGCCCCACCTGTCCACCACACTGGCTGGCTTGATGCGGTCGATGGTGATGACAGGCTTGTTCCGGTGGGAGCCAGTGGTGAGTGAGATCCCCAGGGCAGATCCCGGCGTCTTGGTTATTTCCACGATCAAGGGCCCTGAAGCGTTGGTCACCGTGTCTAGTACACGGAAGGAAAGCAGAGTTTGAAATGCAAATATTGAGCACTTTCCTCCATCTCAGCTGAATCCTCACTGGCAAGGACAGATCGCTGCATCCACATTACGGACAAGAAAACTGAGGTGTGTGGAAGCAAAGGGCTCGTCCAAGATCACACAGCCACTGGGCAGTAGAGGAGAGGAAGGAATTCCAGTCTCGGGCACTCCGGACCCAAGGCTTCCCTGGAGGATTCCAGTTTGCTCACCTTTATTGAACGCCCACTGTATGCTGGCACTGAACTGTAGGTTTCACGATGGGCCTTCCCCATCTCTCTCTCTCTGATTTTTTTGCACACACACTGTCTCTGACACACTCTATACTTGATTTATTCTATCTACTGTCTATCACTCCCCTCCAGAATGTCAGCCCCATAAGAGCAGAGACGCCACCTGTACTGCTGTCAGGTGTCTCCTCAGAGCATCAAACAAAGCCTGGCACAATGTATTTACTACCCATAGAGGCTCAGAGAGGCTGTGACGGGCCCAAGGTCACACAGCCTGTGCAGTGGTGAGGGTCTGTATCTGCTACCCATCCCCCCAGCCCCTGGCCTCCTCCTGCCCCAGTCCCAGCCCTCAGGCCCCCGACTCACCTGGCACGGCCACGTCGTACTCCACCTGGAACAGCGCCTCGTGGCTACACTGCCGCAGGGTGGCCAGGGCGGTGGCATGGCTGGCGCCATGCAGTGGGATCCCGTCAACGCTGAGCAGTCTGTCGCCCACCTTCAAGGAGCCCTCCCTGCGGGGAAGGGCCTGGTCAGCCAGCCTGGCCCGGGGGGGGACGGGGCAGGGCATGGAGTGGGTGAAGGAAAGAGGATGCGACAGAAGGGAAGGGATCCCGTGTGAGTGAAGGGAGGAGGGAGGGTATGCGGAAGCTGCTGAGAAGGTGAACGAGGCAGTGAAGATGGGGTGGGGTCGGCTCTGACACCTCTCACCCCATTTGCTGTTTAAATGCACACTCCCAGCTCAACCCTCAAGCGTCAGGCCAGGGCCCAGACAGGGTTCCAGCCCTGCCAGGACCAGGCGGCATCGGAGGTGGACAGTCTGGAGGCTTCACGCTGCCGGCCAGAGCTCCCTGCCCAGGGCCCCACCCTGGTTCTCAGCAGTGGCTCCGGCCTGGGGACAAACAGGAATTCCACTGTGTCCCCTGAGTGGGGTTCACCTCGGTTTGGGTCACATCCCGGCTCTGGAATGCCTGCCCCAACAGGTGGCCAAAGCTATTCTGGGAGGCTCTATGAATAGCCTGTCCCAAGAACGGGTTTAGATTTCTGACAAGGCTGTTCCAGGCTTTCCTTAAAATGGCCAGGAATCTCCTCCTGCCAGGGAGGTCGGGGGTCAGGAGCCGGGAACTGGGCGTGTTCCTCTCTACAGTCTCCTCCTGGCGCTTCCTAGAGGGGCCTGGGCAGGGCCAAACTGGCAGCACGGTCAGGACTGGGAAGGCCACGCCACAGAGAGCCATAGGATGCCCGTCTCCTTGCCCCAAATCCCTCGCTGCAGCCCCTAATGGCTGCATCATCAGACCCACCCCACGGACAGGAAAATCGAGGCCAGGGAACGGACACCAAAGCTCACTCCCTATCCCCCACCCCCTGGAGACAGCAGAGTCTTGGGGAAGGAGGAGCTTGGAGTTGCTCTCATTTGGGGTTTAGCGCTGGTTCCACCCACAATTCCGAGCGGCTCTGGGAGAACAGCCCCCCCCCACCCCGACTTCAGATTGCTCATCTGCAGGAGGCTTATGATGTCCACGCTGCCTTCCTCACGGGGTCTGGGGCTTACAGAGGGCAGTGCCGGGCGAGGCTGTAAGGGTCCCTCCAGCTCAGGCTCACCTGTCGGCGGGGCCACCGGGCCGCACATAGGTCAGGACAAGCGGGCGGGTCTTGTGCCCATCTTCCTGGGCACCTCCTGGACAGAGTTCCACAAGAGGCGGGAATCACCAACTCTCTCCTTCCCTGCTGCCCAGAAACCCTGACGCAGACCCTGAGCAGCCTCCCTTCATTAAATACGCCCAAAGACCTTGTCCTTGCTATGCACAGTCCCTCCCATGGGACATCAACTGTAAACCCCACCCAGAGCTGGGCAGAAACTAGGGAACACGGCCAAGTCCTCTCCCTGTTAAACAGCTTGCTCCCTGTCCTAAGATCTCATCTTATTTCCCTTTTTGCCCTGGTTGCTAGGCAGCATCAAACTTCTTTTTCTGATACAACTTCTCCCTCTCACTCCCCCCAATCATGCACACTTTGTTTCTTGGCAAATTTTTTCCATTTAATACTTGACTTAATGGCCCTGGGTTTTTAAAAGTCAGAAGGAAGATTTTATATATCCATGAAATACGTATATGATGAATATATATAATTCATCAGAGCAAAAAAGAACACACAGAATTGGCATTAGCCTCCCCACCCCTTGGCCCCAAAGGTGACTCCTACACTGACCTCTGAGGACAAAGCCAAAGCTATTGCCCTCCTTGTAGAGGGAGACATCCACCGTCTTTGCAATGATCCCTGGGTTGTTCTCAGGGGCTGGGGAGAAATGGAGGGCTCCTTTGAGTCCTTGAGTCACAGCAGCAAGCCAGCAGGTGTCCCCGAAGCTCATTCCAGGAGAGCTGCATGACCTGTCACAGACACTGCAGGAAGGGTGAACTCCCTCTGCCTCATTTTACAGCCAGGACAAGTGAGGCTTAGGGGCCCCCTCTTCCCTAAACCCACTTAGTCTACCACTCAGAGTGGGGAAGGGGCCTGCCCATGATCCCACAGAGACATTAAAAGAACTCAGACTTGAGTTCCTGGCTGGCAGGCTCAGGCCAGAGCTGAATTCCAGACAGTCATTCAAATTTCAAGACTTTAGATCAACTTTGAAAATTCAGAGCTAGGCTAAACCCTTAGGACACTGTACTCGGAACAGCACTGGAGGGCAAGGGACAATTTATTCGGCTGATACTCTCAAAACCTTCCCCTCGAAAGGAAGAACATCTGGAAACTAAATATGCAAGATGGCAAGGGGTTAGGAACAGGACCCTGCCACCTCCTGGTGACAGCGTACTGCATTTGCGGACAAAGACTTAGATGTGGCATGAGTGTCTGGGGCCAGTCTCAGGTCCCGCCCACCCTGACTGGCATGATCCCCACCACCCAGGTGCTGGCGAGGAGGCAGCTTGTCCACCCATGACCACGGCAGTGGAGAAAATTCCCGGTTCAAGGGCACCCACCGGGCGGGGGCAGCTCATACTCCACCTCCAGCACCACGCGCTCGCCCACATTCTTGAGCAGAGTGATGATCTCATCGTGGCGGAGCCTGGTCAAGTGGATCCCGTTCACTGACCGAATGTAGTCGCCCACATTCAGCAGGTCACTCCTGGGAGCAAGGAGGCCAGAGCACACACGTGGTAACAGGCGCCGGCATCCACAGCCACCCTCCTGTTGAATCCCCATGGTCTCTGGATCCCCATTTTACAGATGGGGAAGCTGAGGCTCAGAGAGGTCAGACATTGTCCAGAGTCACACAGCACATGAGTAAGAGAGGGTGGATTCTAACCTAGACCTGCCTGCCACCCGGGCCTGGCCTTTCCCTTGAGGCTGGTCTACCCTGTGTCCCTCCTGCTGGGGCATCACCCTCACAGTTACAGCTCTGACTGGCCCCAGACAGCACACAGAGTGGCCAGATCATCGCCTCCTTTGCTCTTCCCTAGTGCTCTTCCTGGGTCTGAGGGCAGCGAAGGAGAGGCTCACTCCTAGGTTTCATGGAACTCCTGGCTCCAGGGAGCTGCAGAGGTAAAATTATGGGAAAATGCAGGGCAACGTGTAGGAAGTGGCTCACAGGACTGTGCCAGCAGAGTGACTGCCTCAGCCTGGAGTCCTGGTGGCTTCCCAGAGCTGGGGCCAGCCAGAGGGACTGGCATATGCGGAGGCCTGGGCCTCTGGTGTGATGGGAAAGAAGGAGCTCAAGCCTAGAATCTCTGCTCCCACGGGAGATCTTCCCTCTACAGACGCCAAGCTCCAGGAAAAACTGCCTGATGGCTCTGCCAAAGGCCCGTGTGCCTTTACCACCAGCCCCGGCCCCCTTCCTGCTGCCCCCACCAAGCCCTCTGCTCACCTGGCTGCCAGCCCCCCAGGTCTCAGGTTGGAGACCCTGGGCTTGCCGTCTTTGTCGGTGCCCCCTGAGATGGTCAGGCCCAGCGTGCTGCCTTCCTTCTTGGTCAGCTCCACCACGGTGACCCCACGGAACTCCTCTGCCAACAGAGAAGGGGTGAGAGGGCAGCGTGGGGCGATTCCGGGCCCCCAGCTCCAGGACAAGTGAGGCCAGTTCTTGGTAAGCAGCGTACTTAGGTGCATTAGGCTGGGTGAGACCATCTCCTTTTTACAGAGGATCGGAGAGGTTAAGGGACTAGTCTGAGGTCACAGAGTGAGTGAGTAGCAGACCCCCACACGAGCTCTCTGCTTCCAGGACAGAGAAAAGGGAGGGAGAGGAGACTCGGTACCTGGAATGCTCTGCCTGCGGCACGCTAGGGCCAGATCGGCCCCTCCTGCGTCCTTGCCTGCTTTGGAGTAAGGCCCATCGTCTGCAGGCAAGAAAGAGAGGAAAGACCCTGAGTTCTGCTGGCACTTCCATCAGGCAAACCCCTTCTGCCTAGGGAAGCTTCCGCTTGGCAAATGTAGTGTGCCTGAGGGGTTCCTTCCTGCCACCAGCTCCACGGAATCTCCACTGGGGAGCCCCACGGCTTCTCCTCCCGAGGGAACTCTGCCTCTGCTCCTGCAGTTAACCATCCCTACAACCATCATTCCACTTACAGATAAGGAAGTGGAGGCTCTGAGAGGGAAAACTCGCACCCACGGTCACACAGCCCTAGGCCAAGGCAGCCTCTGCAAAGAGCCAGGAGCAGACCCCAGACCCCTTGGCCCACCCACCCCATGCTCCAGGTCCTTTTTTTCACGTTCCTTCTTGGAGTCCTTTCTCAGCCCTGGAGGAGATGCGTAAGGTCGACCAGCAAACCATCAAGGTGACCGGCTCTCCTGGGCTCCTCTCAGGCTGCCCCGCCCGAGACCCCTGTACACCCCACGGGTTTCTGCTGTTTCCCCAGGCTGCACCTGAGCCTGCACACATCCCGCATGCCCCTCAAGAAGAGCCATCTGGGAGTTCCCGTCGTGGCACAGCAGAAACGAAGGCGACTAGGAACCATGAGGTTGCGGGTTCAATCCCTGGCCTTGCTCAGTGGGTTAAGGATCCGGTGTTGCTGTGAGCTGTGGTGTAGGTCACAGATGAGGCTAGGATCTGGCGTTGCTGTGGCTGTGGCGTAGGCCGGCAGCTGTAGCTCCAATTAGACCCCTGGTCTGGGAACCTTCGCATGCTGCGGGTACGGCCCTAAAACGACAAAAGACAAAAAAAAAAAGAAAGAGCCATCTGTCCCCAGCCCCGAGGCACCACCTGGGTCAGGTGCTATGAGTGTGGGCTCAGGGCTCAGCCATTCGCTCAGCTGTGGGAAGGCCACTCCCTCCCCAGCCCCTTGGCCACAGCAAGCAAGGCCTAACTCACAGGACCGTCCCCTCTCCACTCCTCAGAGGAGAGGGCAGAGTGGGGCTGGAGGAGACGCAGCCCGAGCAGGGGACAGAAGCCTCTAATCCCATCCCAGCCACCTTTCACCAAGAGGCTCAGATTAGGGTTCAACCAGGGGTGAGGTCAACCCGGGTCCAGATCAGGACACAGCCTGGCCAAGGTCCAGGCTCAGTTAGAACCGGAAACAGGGTTCCATCCACAGCAGGTTTCTCAACCTGACATTGTCCGCTGGATAATTCCATGAGTGAGGGGAGGAAGGGCTCTCCTCTGCGCTGGAAGATGTTCAGCGGCATCCGTCCCCTTTAACCACCAGAGGCCAGTAGCGCCCACCCTGGTCATCACAGCCAAAGATAACTTACATCTCTGGCACAGCCCCTAGGGGAGCAACACTGTTCTCCACCCCTCACTGAGAATCACTGCTCTAGAGCCGGGATGGGGCTCAGGCTGGGTCAAGGTCGGGGTCAGCCTAGGATCTAAGGAAGTCTGAGACCCTTCCCCACCTGCAGCTCTAACCATTGAGAAACTGCTTCTCCAGACCAGGGCTGGGGCCCCTGCTTGCCAGAAGGCAGCAAACAACAAACCAAACTGCAGTGAAGCCCAGAGTCATTTCCAGGGCCTCTGGACTTGGCCCCCAGCAGCTTTGCTCCCCTCCAACCCCCTCCAGGCACTGAGTTCACATCTGCAGCCACAGATTCAGGCAACACCCCATTAAGTATAATGCTTCCTATTACGGTTCCCTAATTCACACTCCATTTAGATTCAACAAGACATTTCTGAGCTAATAAAACTAAGAAGACTGGGTTCTATTAACTGTGTGACAGTGAACATTCCGGGTAGTTCATGTGGGCAGTTCTAGAATGAAAAATCTGTCTTATCCCGTGCAAATCTGATTCTGTCACAGGAAACTCCTCCTCTCCCGGCTGTCCTGGAAAGACCGGAGATAAGCTTGCTGGCTCCAGGTTTAGAGGTCTGGAAAAGGGGCAGAGGGAAGTTATCTCCTGAGGACAGCAAAGCAGAGAATTGAGTTTGCCAAATTCAGAGTCACAGGACCCCAAAGAATAGAATGAGGCAGCAGTGGGTTCATGCTGGATTTGGAAGCCAAGGATGCAGGATGCTGCAACTGAAACAGAGGACCTATTTCCTGGGGTGTCTCGGGGGTTTGTCTTCAACACTGCCTCTCTGTCCTTCCCTCATCCCACAATATTCAAATTTCGCTCCAGCAAATGACATAGTGCCAAACTGGGCTGGGACGGCACACTGGGGACGCGGGGTGTGGTCCCGCTCATCTTGATGCTGAGTGGCCCCAAGTCCCTCCTTTCTACAATTTTTTGCTGACTTTGGGCTCAGCTGTTGGTGGGATGCAAACCAGGACTCATACTCTGTGCAGACACAGAGTCAACAGGCAATAAGCAAGGGCTTGAGAGACTTCTCTAGAGAAGGCACATGCATTTTAGGGCATGGCTTTGATGACTTCTCTTGGAGGCTGAGGCCACTCAGGATGGCTGATCGTTAGATAAGGAGCTTCTGGATATCTAAGGCCCCCTGCCATATTCAGAAAGGCCCCCAAAAGGAGTGCTACCATGTTTTCCTGACGCCACTGCAGAGGGGACACGGTACCCCAGTTTGACAAACATCCTCAGGTCAGGGGGAAATTGAGGCAGCATTCAAACCAAGAACCAAGGCAGGGCCAGAATTACCAGTGGACTGTGTGCCTTGGGTCTCTATTTCTCCATCTGTCCAATGGGGGTGGCTCCCCACCCCCCATCACTGGCTCCAGCCACCACGGGCTTTAGAATTTGAGGGAAGTATTTTATTTATAGAAAACCCTAAGAGGGTTCAGACCCCAGTCCTCCTCCTTCAGAGAACAGGCCTGCTCTCTCCCGCTCGCTCTCTTTTTTGTTCTGGGACCTGGTAATTATATGCTTAGAGATGAAGGCTTTTCAAAAACATCTTTCCCACCAATTTTCAGCTGGAAACATGCATGGAAAAAAAAAAAAAAACAGAGATATTTTTATCCGAGTGTTTTTTTCCCCTGTCTCCTCCTTCCAGCAATGGGCAATTATAAGCTTTTGCCTTCAGTCAATCTGTCCTGTAAGAACTCGCTTCAGAGGGAAATTCATTTCCGCAGCGATGCCAGCCGGTCCGGCAAACGTGGCAAAGGCGGGCTCGGCCAGCCGGGTGAGCAGGAGAGAGAGGTGCTGTGCAAAGACGGTGCACCTGGCCCACAAGCTGCAGCCCGGTGGGTGCGTTTCTTGTGGATTTTATTCCTCTTGAGAGCGTGGCTAATTTGTCTTCATTATCTCCATTCCTCTGGGGCCCCAGGGAGCTATTGAGCTTTGACAAAGGGTAAAGGAAGTTAGCCCCTGGCCAGGCTGCCTTTGCCAGGGTCCCGCCTAAGCAGGAGAGGGGCGGGTGGTGGGGCTGGGAAGGGCTGTTGATGGGGCAAGTTGGGGTGGGGAGGGTGAGCGAAGCATTCAGCGTCCGAGAGGGAACACTGGGGAAACCAGCGCCCAAGCGGGAGCTCAACTTGGGCCAAACAGGAAACAACTGCTGGACAGTACACCTCCAGCAGGGCCAGCCTGATCAGGGAGAAGGGGGCCCCCAGTCGCCCCCTGTCCAACCACAACCTCACACAGTGGCCCATCGTGGCTTGCACCCCACCAAGCGATCGGTCCATCCCGCCGGCTCAGCCCCGAGGCAGAAGGCACTGCTAGAGAAAGACGGACTTTGGATCTGTGGCAGACCAACTCAGGGGTCCGGGACATGTCACGTCTCCTGCCTGAGTCTCTGCACAGTGCAGGTGCCCAACCCTCAGACTGAGTGGAGGAATCGTTGGGGTCATGTGGTACACAGGCCGCAACGCGTGGAGGTTCCCTCCCCGGCCCCGCTTATGCTCCTTCTTAGACACGTTCTCCTCATTAATAATGGAAACAACTCCTCCTGATTAAGGGCCGGGTGCCGTGCTAGGGTGCTTCGTAAGCTTTATCTCATTTAATCTTCATCACCTTCTGAGGTGGGATGATGGCTACTGCCATTTCACAGACGGGGAGGCGGAGGCTCAGAGGATTTAGTGACTTCCACAGGATGGAGCAGGGTCAGGATTTGAACCTGAGCTGTGCTCTTAAGAAATTTTAAACTATTACCACCTTATCTTCATGATAACCTTATGTGGTGGGCGCAGTTATCATCACCACATTCTAGACGAGGAAGCTGAAGCACAGAGAGGTTAAGGGAACTGCCTAGGGTCACACAGCTCCTAAGCAGCAGAGTCATGGGCCTCGTCTTGCCTCCTCCCCTGACCCCATGACAGTGACAGCCCTGGAGGGCGCAGGGCCCCTTGGGCACTCCTAACCGATGATCAATGATCGAATGAGCCCCGTCTGGCCATAGCTGGTTAGACTGGGCCGGCAGCGGGATGGAGAGGCACAGAGGCCAGCTGCAGGCTGAACCTGGAGTGACGGCCCCGACCCCCGCAGTCTCTTGGGAAGCCAGCCTGGAGGGAAGTATGTGGAGAGCAGCCAGCCACAGGGGGACCCTCACTCTGTGACGGAAACTTCTTGTATTTCTTCTTGAAATATACCAAAAGATTTAAAAAGCAGATGCCTACTTCACTTGGTGCCAAGGATTAAAAAAAAAAAAAAAAAAAGAAAAACCTGACAAAGGTGTGTGGGCGTTGGGCCCTCGCTGTGCTGGGCCCTCCAAGCACTTGCCAGGCATTGACTCTTCCAAGAGCAACAGGCGGGAGGCTCATGGACGACCCCTTTTATAGACCAGGATACTGAACCCGGAGAGGCCACTCAGCCAGGGCACCACAGGGCAAGGCCCCAACAGACCACGTCCCTGACGCTCAGCTCTGCTCGCTGCCTCCAAACACTAGGGTGCCCAGGAGGCAGCACCAGCCCCCAGGAGGCCCGGGTTAGGGCCAAGCACCCACAGGCTGGCCATGACCCAGAGAGGTTGCCAGCCCTGCAATCCTGCTTCCACGAGGTGTGAGGCCCCCGGCCCTGGGCCCTGAGCCCTGAGCCCGGAGCCCACGCTTGGGCTGACAGCCTCCTCCCTGGGGTCACAATGGCCCAACATCACGTGCGATGGGGCCACAGGCTCAAGTTAGACCTTGGCCTTCCGGATCTGTGCTCTCCCGCCACACCTTGAAATCCACCATACCAAAGAGTGTGACTCAAAAACTGGGTCACCAAGAGAGTAGCAAAGCCTCAGTTCACCCAGCGGTGAATAAAAGTGAAAGTTCTCCTACAACTAACAGCCCCCCAGCTCCCCTGACCTCACCGCCTAACGCCCTCTCCTGCACCGGCTCCACCCCAATGCACCGGTCTCCTCGACATCCTACAAGCTCAGCCCAGAGCTTTTGCACCAGCTGTCCCCTCTGCCCGGAAGGCTCCTCCCAGACACCCACAAAACTCCCTTCCTCACCTCTTTCAGGAAACGGTGGAAAGAAACATCATCTTCTCGGGGACACCTTCCCCCATCAGCCTGTTTGAACTTATACCTGCAAAGCCACCCCCAGCTTCCTTGCCTGACAGACCTCACTTTTTTTAACTTAGCCATCTCATTTACTATCTGAAACCCCCCCCCCCACACTATGATGTCATCCCCAGGGGCTAGGGTTTGTCGGTCTGTTCACTGCTGTGTCTGGCACAGAGAGTCTGGCACATAGTAAATGCTCAGTAAATCATTTGAATTGCAATTCCCACTCCCAGGTTAGGAGAATGGGATCAAAGAGACGGAGTGCATTGTTCAAGGTCATAGCATCAGGAAGAGGCAGGTGTCAATCCCGACATTTCTGGTCCTGGAAGCCGTGGATTCTGAGGTTTAGCATTTCCCCGATGGAAACTCAGGATCAGGAGGTCAGGCCTGCCCGAAGACCCAGGGGGCTCTGGTGAGGATCCCCAGAGGGGTGGGCAACCCAGGCCACGGCAGAAGGACACTCCTACCTACCCCGACACACACACACCCTGCCTGAGCCTTCCCAGGCCCTGGGAACAAAGACCCCTTTGTGGCCAGGAGTCAGAGGAGAGTGGACACTGGGGTGGGGATGGGGGGCTTCCTGCCCAAACCAGTAGGCGTTACACCCTACTGTGCACCCCAGCCCTGGCCACATCCCTTCCTGCAGCAGGGGCTCAGGGAAAGTGAGGTGAATAAGGTCCCCAGGACCAAGATGGCATGGACAGGGTACAGACCTGAGAAAAGACCCCTGCAGGCAGCATCCAACTGAGAGGAGAGGGCCCTGGGCAGCGTGTCCTGTAAGCCCCAAGGACCGGCCCGGCTCTCCCTGAGGAGCACTGCACTTGGCCTGACTCCTCAGGGCTACAGCCTGTTCCGCGAAATGGATGCATGGAGTGGCCACCTGTTGGCTGCCCTTGTCCCCATGCTCCAGGGAGGCCATGTGGCCAGAGGCCCAGTGGGTGGTCAGGGTGGGCACGTGACCCAAGCTGGGCTGATGAGAACCGGCCCTGGGAGACTCAAAGGTATTAGGGACCCTATGGGCACCTCGAGGAGAGGAGTCTGCCTGGAAATAAAGCTCGCCTGGAGAGAAGCAGTCCTAATCATGTTAACTGCACACCTGGATCTCACTGTGCCTGAAGTTCCAACTTTGGGCTTTAAAAAAAAAAAGCCTCAGTGCTGACACCAACTGACAACTGAGGCAGCTGTGATCATGAGGCTCTGTGACCTAGGGAGGAGACTAGGATGGGGCTGCAGCGGTGAGGGTGGGATCAAGGAAGTCATCAGAGAGATGATAAAAGGACTTGAATACCAGGAAAGAAGCTGGGATCAGATCTGAGCTTTAGCAAACTCCCTCCCAGGGCAGCACGGGGTGTTGAGGTGATGGCCAAGAGGCCAGGCAGGCGATGCTGAGGCCTGAACCTGGGTGGAGGCCGAAGGCCCTTGAGGAAGGGGAAGTGCCCGGGAGTGGGGGTGGTGGGGTGTCTCCAGGGAACTGCAGCCCTGTGGCTAACCACTGCAGGATGAGGTGACCCCACTCCTGGGCCTTTCATTGAGAGGACAGACAACCCCAGGCCAGGAAGGCGGTGTAGTCACCAGCAGGGGGCGGGGGCAGACCGCCTGGAGTCAGATCCCAGTTTTGCTACTTCTGGCTATAGCCCTGGACAAGTCACCTAGCACCTCTGTACCTCACTTTCCCCAGCTATAAAATGGGGAGAATTCCTAGTATTGTGAGGATTAAATGAGAAAATGCACAGAGAGAGCTGTGATCAGAGCCTGGCACAGAGTAAAACCTCAAAAGCTGTCAGCTACTATCATTATTTGCATTATTATTGCCTGGGAGTAACCCTGTCTCTGGTCCCTGCCAGAGGTGGGAGGTGGGAGCCTAAGATCACAGGCCCTTGAAGCAGGAAGATGGGAGTCCGGCTATAAAGGGCACCTGGGTGCAAATCCCAGCTCGGTCACTGTGGGCCTTAAACAGCCACTGGCCCCTCTGAGCCTCAGCTTCCCCATCTGTGCACTGGGACCACAGTCCCCACCCTCAGAGCTGTTGCAAGGAGGTAACATCAGGAGTAGGTAGAGTGGGACAGCAACGCCATGGCAGCCCCAGGACACCCAGCAAAGGGTGAGCTAGTCTGCCCCAGAGCTCCTCCCAGGGTCCCAGCCCTGGGTCCACCCAGGAATGCGGCAGCTGACACACACCTGTCCCTTGCAACCCCAGAGCCTCAGGCTCACTGACCAGATACTTCCCACCGTGGGCCCCATGCAGGAGCTTCCCCATGGCATCCTGACCAGGAGCTCGTGCCCACGGCTCCCGCAGAGGCAGGACACGCCTCCCTGGGGCCCACCTGAGGCAGGAGGGCTGCCCTCTGGCTGGGATGTGCAGACAGCCCAGCCCAGTCCCAGGACTGCAGGCCACCGCCAGGGTCGGACAGACAGCCCTCCCACCTGCCCACTGGCCAGGTGTCCCACCCGGCACCCCTCCTAGCTCTGGCTCTGGGGAGTGGCAGTCCCAAGCTTCGCCATCCCAGGCCCCTCTCTGGCACCAGTTTCAGAGGGATCAGGAGATTCAGCCTCGTCACTCTGCCTGCTGGCCCCTCGTTACTCACCCGCCTCTCCAGGGGTCTCCCGGCTGAGCCCACACAGCATGTCTGCTATTGTCTCCCCAGTGCCACCGACTCCCTCGGGAGCCACGCTGCTCGGCCCCTCCCTCGCCCTCCCCAGGGAGGGGCTGTGGGAGGGGAGCTCACAGCTCCCACTGGCTGGGCACGAGTCCACCCACCGTAGCGGGCGGCTCTCTGCTTAAAGGGGACACGGCCGTTGTCATGGCTGGCTCCTGGATGGGGTTCAATGCCCCCACCCCCAGCCTGAGTCTGGGTAGGGGTCTTTGAAGACAGCACACCTGAGGCCTCTGCCAGGATCCTCAGACTGACCCCTGGGGCCAGCTCTGCCTCCAGCTCTCCCTGGGACTTTGGTAAGTGATTGCCGTCCACTCCGACTCAGTTTTTCCACCTGGAAAAGGGGAACAGTGCCTTCCAAACTTTTTTTTTCTTTTAAACTAGCAGACTCCAACAGAATCTTGCACAGAATTCCCTCCCACGACCTAAGTCAGATAAAACGCAGCTCTTGAATGATGCCGGAGGGTACCTGCAGGTCTCAGTTTAGAAACCCTTGGGCTCAGAGCCCCCTGGGGCCCTCCCACTGAGTCCCAGCAACCTCTCCCAGGCTTCAGTCTCCTTCGCTGCCAGGTGAGACTCGGGGGAAGATCAGCCCAACAGCCTGTTACACGGAGCACCCCCAGCACTGGGGGAAGACAGCAAGCTGCACGTCCCGGCTTGATGGGCAGGGGCAGCTGGTCCCAACTCCGGCCCCAGCTGGGCCTCAGCCCGGCACACGCCTAGATTCCTCCACCCAGCTCAGGAGGACCCTGATGGACACCCCCGGCCCCTCGTCCAGCTCTCCAGCTGCCTCTGCTCTCCATCCCACCAGTGTGCGGTGGCACCTCCCCCACACCACAGAGGTGCTGGGGAGAGGGGGGTTGAGAGTGACACAGGGGGTGTCAACCGCCTGTACAACTAACTACATGTTGCATCCAGATAAAAGCAGCAGAGGATGAGACAGATGCGGTCCTGGTTCCCGGGGAGTTCTCAGATGTAAGTGAACAAGCACGGCTCAAGTTCACCTGTGTCCTACAGCGAATGCGGGAGTACAACCCTGTGATTGGGGACAGAGGGCTTCTTCTGGGTTCCCTCCCCAATGGGAATGCCCATAACAGGGTGCAGCCCACAGTTCCTGGGCTGCCCACGCCACGTCCTACCAGCCCAACACAACTGGCACCTTCAGAACAATCTAGGTTCTAAGTATGGAATGGGGTCACTTGTAGCCCTATCTCCATAGGTAATGTTCCTCACCTGTTGTCCACCTCCCAAGGGTACCTTCCTTTTTGGGTGACTTCAGGTATGTCCCAGAGGCAGGGTCCTTTGGGCTAGCAGTGAGGCCAAAGGTCAGAGTGAGATGCCAAGGTCAGCTGGGGGAGGGAGGGTGAGCTTTGGGTTGGTGGGGGGGCGGGCACTGAATTGCGAGGAGTTTGCTGGGAGAATCGGGCTAGGCAGGAGAGGGGTCGCAAGCAGGCTCCCAGTGTTTCTGTGGTGGCCCACAATGGTCACACCAAGGCTTTTCATAAAGACCCTGACAGTCCCCAGGGCACCGAGAGCCACTCTGGGGCAGCTGCAGCTCCACACCAGACAGGAAGGGACATGGCTCTTAACAGATGCTTGCCGTCTTTCCCCACAACTTACAGCCCCTTGGAGGGGGTGGGCGGGGGGCCGTGTGGCGCACAGGCCTGTGGAGTCACATCTGCCCCCTTACGAGAAAATATTTGCTTTCCACACAGATGTATTTAAATGAGCGATTAAGATGGAAGATCCGCAACCTTGCCTTATTTCTCTCTCGCTGCTCCTTTGGAATTTACTTTGGTGGACGAGAAGCTCCTGGAAAGGTCACGCCAGGGTTTATGGGAGCCCTTCCAGGCAGGGTTTCTCTAAGCACCTGCTGTGCCAGGCACCGGGGACCGAGGCACCAGGAGACACGCAGGATGGCTCCTTCCCTCCGCCCTCTGTCCCTGTCAGCCCAGCAAGCACATTTCCATTTCATTTTATCCAAGAAGAGGTTTGGAAGCAACTGATGGTCCATTTCAGAACAAGGTAGTATTTAAATATTAGACCCAGAGAGATTAACTCGTTTGTCCAAGGTCACCCAGCTGAAGGGTGGAGCCAGGTTCATATCTAAGAAGCCTGTTCTTTTTTTTTTTTTTAACTTAATGGATTTTATTTCAATTATAGGTCTACATAAATCATCACAAGTCAATTTGATATATTTTGTGAAGATGCTGCTCTGTGCCTTCCAGGATTTCAGGGGCGTGGAAAGGGACCTGGGAGTGCAGATGAGGGGCAATTAGCTCTGTCAGGGGTCCACCAAGACGGTGTTTTGAGCCTGACTTTGAAGGATGAGAAGGAAGGTGCCATGAACAGAGTCCCATGTGACAAGTGATGAGGAGGCCAGGCAGGAGATGCAGATGGCGTCAGGCCACGGAGGGTCTCCTGAGGTCTCGCTCCTCCCAGTGTGGGCCAAGGCCCGGCAGCCTCGGGATCACGGGAATCGGTGGGAGCTCCTCAGTAATGCAGACTTTCGCGCCCCGCCCGGGGCCTGCTGAACCAGAACCTGCATTTTAACCTGCTCCCCAGAGGATGCACACGAAGTTTAAGAAGTGCTGTATATTAAGGAGTTGCCGCTGTGGCACAGCTTAAACGAATCGGACTAGCGTCCATGAGGACGCCAGTTCAATCCCTGGCCTTGCTCAGCGGGTTAAGGATCCAGCGTTTCCATGAGGTGGGGTGCAGGCTGCAGATGTGGCTTGAATCCCAAGTGGCTGTGGCGTAGGCTGGCAGCTGCAGCTCCAACTCGACCCCTAGCCTGGGAAACTCCATATGCTGCGGGTGCAGCCCTAAAAAAAAAAAAAAAAGAAGTGTTGTATTACGAATTTGGCTTTCATCCTACAGGCAAAGGCAAAGGGAGATGCGGACGGTTGTAGAGCGAGGGTGGGAGGTCCTCAGACTCGGAGCACCTCTGAAGGAGAAGGGAGGAAGGCCTGAGAATGAGCAGCAAGGGCCCCTTCTGGGAGATGGGAGTGGGCGAAGCTGCTGCTGGGCCCTGCCCCAAAGACCACCCCTCTCATCCGTCGCCACCAAACCTCAAGGAAACAGAGACAAAGGGGGACAGGTGGCTGGATGTGCACCGTGGCTAGAAGCCATGCCTGCTAGAAGTTCAGGCTGCTGGTGGCTCCTGGTCACAGAGTTTTGAATGTTCCATATTTCCAATGCTATGGATGACCCACGTTGGGGATCGGGGCATCCTGGGGAAGGTGGCAGGGCCACTGAGCTGGCGGGCAGCCCCTCCAGGGCCAGGAGAGGTCCTGACACAGCCAGGTCCTCAGATTTTCTAAGACAACTGGAGGAGCGATTGCTGTGTGACCTGGGGCATACATCCAAACCTCTCTGGGCCTCAGCTTCTTCTGCTGCACAATGGGAATAATAAAAGCACCTCCAGGGCTTGGGAGTCCACATACTTTGTCAGGAAGCATTTATCCATCCCCTTTCCCACCAAGAGTGGATACAGGCCAGAGAGGCAGAATTCCAAGGTTCCTGAGAACACAGGTCAGATGCACCCAGGTTCAAACCCCGGCTCTGCCACCCAAGAACCTTGTGACTCTGGGAAAGTCATTTCTGTTGAAGACTCTGCCTCCCCACTGTGAGAAGCCCTGGGAAAGCCTGCTCAGCACATACCCTTCACTTCTTCCCCACATCGGCCAGGCCTGCAAGGCCCTCTCAGCATCTCTTAATAGGGATCCCCTGGCACCACATCTAGCGGGCTGCCCTCACTGCTGGACCCTGGCATCCCCGGCCCAGCCCACCCAGCGGCAGTGACCCCCCTACAGTAGGAATGGACCCCACACTGCACAGATGGGAAAACCGAGACCCAGAGAGAGCGGCGTCTGAGGTCTCCCCACCCCCCGAGCACAGCAAGTCTGGGACCCGGGCTCTCAGCCCCCTCTCAGGGCCGCTCATCATAACCACAACCGGGAGACGGTGCCCTGAGCTGCCAGGGGCCCTGAGTGACAGCCGGAAATGAAGTCTGGGTGGGAAGGAGGCAGAGATGGCGACTCGGGGACAAGAGATAAACCTTCATTGCCATTCCATTGCTTCTCCCTCCCTCCTCATCCACCCCGGGGACCAGGCCAGGCCGGTCGCTTCCCTCTCCTGGCTGTTAGACACTCCCACAAGGGGAGCGTGATCATCCCCGCCCGACAGATGTGGACACCGAGACAAGTCTGTGATGCCCCCTGCCACGGGGAGAGCCACTAGGAGGTGCTGTTTGGCTGTGGTCCCCACTCCCCCAACCCCAAGGCCCAACACCTGACCTCAGGGTAGGCCAGGCAGAGTGGCAGGGCGCACAGCCCTGGGTGGCACCTGTCTGTCAGTTCCCAGCACCCTCATCTCAGCCCGCTTCCAGCCCTGGAGGGCAAGTGGGCGGGCAAGGCCACAGGGTCTCAGGCGGCGGCAAGGGCAAAGCACGACAGGCCGTGGGCCACGGAAGAGCAGGGCTCGAGGAGGGAGAGGAGCCACAGCGGGCGGTTCCACACACGCAAACTGCGCCGGGCCAGTACCTCAGCATTTTCCACGTATCTGCTCATTTCACCCCCACTACACCCCTGCTTCAGAGATGAGGAAAGAGGGGCCCAGAGAGGTGAAGTCACTTGTTCTTAGTCACATACAGTGTGGGGAGTGAGCTGGGATTTAAACCCAAGCCCTGCTGATGCCACCTATACAAACACCCCACACACAGCCCGGGGAAATGCGCACTCACACAGACAGGAAGAAAGAGGCACTGCGGGGACCCAAGCTGCTGCTCCTGGGGGGTCCCTCGAAATCCCCCAGGCCTGGCCACAGATGGAGCAGCTCCTTGGGGCTTCCTCTTGGCCTCCATGCTTCTGACACCCACAAGGGCTTCCCTCCTAGAGGAGAAACATGAGGCCATAGCTGTGCAGGGGGCCTCTCTGAGCCTCAGGTTCCTCCTCTTCATGATGAGGGTGTCTGTCCTCACAGGGTTTTGTGAGAAACTCAATGAATAAACAACACACCTGGAAAACCAGAGTATAGGGCCTGTGAAGGTGGTTAGTGTGAGCGCCCCCTGTCTCCCTTTTGGTCACTCAGTCACCGCAAAGCACCGGCTCCCTGCCAGAAACTAAGCTGGGCCTGAGGTTTCCAAGTGGGCAAAGGACATGCAGCACCTGCCTCTCGGGCTGCTGGTCTCGGGGAGGGACAGACATCAAAGGAGAAAACCCTGCAAATGCAGGTAAGGCATCGGGACGGTGCGGAAGGATGAGGCGGGTAAGGATAACACGAGGCAGGGGTCAGGGAGCCTCTCCGGGGAGGTGGCTCCAGGCAGAGACAGGACGGGAAGGAACCAAGGGCGGCTGCAGGAGGAAGTCTCCCGGCGACTGTGGGTGTTCTGGGAGCAGCCGAGGAGTTAGGATTCTGCTCCAGGTGCAGCATGAGGGGAGAAGTTGGAGGTTTCAAGCTGGTCCTGTGTGATCTGACCTGTTTCCAAGTGGCATTGGAGGGAATGGGCTGCAAGGATCCGGATGGCGTGGAGGTGCGGGGGAGGGAATGGGCCAGGCACCCCGGGGGCTGGAGACCTGGAAGCCAATTACCCCTGTGCCTCAGGCCAGTCCCTTCCTGCTCTGAGCCCATTTCCCTTCTGATGCCTATGGCCAGTCTTAGGAGTTTGGGGACCTGTAGGGGGTAGTGGTCTGAAGCATGGAGCTAGAACAAGAAGAAAAAGAAAAGGGGGCACAACAATGAACAGGCTCAGTGCTGAACGCGAAGGAAACTGTTCGTGCAGGACCACTGACTCGCTGGTGAGCAGACGTGAAGGGAATCGATGCCCGCTGCTAACCTCAGGGCGGCAAACACAGACACGCAGGCGAGACCAGAATGGTGAGCATCGGGGAGACAGAGAGGCAGCGGTGCCGCTGGGGAAACCCAGGCAGCGTGGAGAAACCCAGCAAGCTCCCTCCTGGACGTTCTCCAAGGGCGAGCCCTAGGGGTCCCCAAGGCGCAGGAATGGGAACAGAGCTGGTGAAGAGATCTGGGGAAGGGGACGGGTAACAGGACGGCCACACCCCACACCCCACGGAGGACACACACCTAGAAGCATAGCCACATGGACGGGTTTAGAAACACAGTGTGGAGGGAGAAAGGAAGGGAGGAGGAGAAGCAGAAGCGGGGGACAGAGTGGGGAAGCGAGGAGGCAGGGCAGTGAGCGCGCGAGCAAGGGAATGAGATATCCCGGTAATATTATTTATATAAACTGAAAACACACAGAAAAGAACTCTTGCACTGCAAGGGCACAGGCACTGCAAAAGACCTATTTCACAGAGTGACAGTTTCAAGGGAGGTAACTGGGGGTGGGGACTGGGCTCGAGGGAGGAAAAATTAAAACAGCCAAGAGCAGGTGCCAGGCTGGTCCAGGACCCTGACTGCTTTGAACTGAGGAATTTAGCTCAAAACCGGGAAATAAATGGCAGGCCGTCAGGGCTCAGCCCCGTCATGCATCCTCATCACGGGGTGTCAAGGACACCGTGGCCCTCCCTCCTCAAACCCCACACACATCCAGCCCTACAGAGAACCCTGGGCTGGGAGTCAAGAGACCCGGGTTCGAGGCCCAGCTACTGCTCACACAGGACCAACTCTGGGTCGAGAACATTACACGTGATGTAAAACATCAGTGTCTCTTAGGAAGGGACTACACGCAGAGGATCCGCTACGAGTCCAAAAATAGCAAAGGGGGCCAAAGAGTCAAGGCCACTCCGGGAGGAGTCAGGGAAAGCTGCCTGGTGGTGGTGTCTGAACCAAGCCTTGAGGGACACAGGAGTCAAACCCTTAAAGATGAGGCAGGAAGGGCATTCTAGGCAGAGGGGCAGCCTGGGCCAAGGGTGGGAGGGGGAAGGTGTGCGGGATGGTAGGGAGAGGCGCCAGCCTGCTTGGCTGGGGTCGAAGGTCCCTCAAAGAGCAGGTGGGCTAGATAGGCAAAGGGTGCGGGTCCTGACAGACCAAGACCTGCTTCGGGGGAGAGAAAGCACTGAATGGGGTGTCCCAGCACTGCGGCCATCATGTGGATGACGCTTAAGGAGGGGCGGGCTCTCCTGAGACCTCAGTGGGAGGCTGGCAGCGGACACAGGACAGCCAGTGCAGCCGCAGGACGCAGCTGTCAGGAGCAGGACAGGAGTGGAGCATGAGGTGGGGGGCAGAGGACAGCGCCGCCCCCTTGCGGCTGGAGATGGATGAGGCTTTGGAAGGGGCCAGAGCAGCCCTTCTTCTGTGCCCTCAGCATCCAAGTGGTGCCAGAGGCCGGCCTGTTTCAGCCTGTGGCCAACACTGTCCCTGGACTCCCCATCCACCTCCAGGCCAAGCAGCACCCTCTGTAAATGCTAGAGAAAGGGCATTTACACATGGTTTTACCACTTTACTGAGTCCAGTGTCTCATGGAGTTTTTCAAGGGCCCTTGGAGGTGGGCACTGCTGCTCTGGGTTTACAGAGGGAAAATGAGCCCAGAAAGTGGGAGGGACTTGGCCAAGGGCCCCAGTGAGGATGGGCCAAGGGTCCGATTGTCAGAATCAGGTGCTCCCTTCTCGGATTTCTTACACAGGCTCTTCCTTCTGCCTGGAACCCCTCTTCCCTCTTCATCCTTAGAGCCCAGCCTAAATGCCACCTCCATCAAGAAGCCCACCCTGACCATGCCAGCTGGTCTCCTTTACCCTCCAATATTCTTTCCTGCTAAAGAGGGGACCCTCAACTGTCTTGCTCATTGATTCTGACCCTATGCTGGGGGCCGGGCCTCAAATATAGTAAGCACTAAATAAGCGTTTGCTGAATGAATGAATGAGAAATAAATGATGACTAAACATAACCTCTGGATTGCTATATTGTAAAGAATGGATAATTCACTTCTCTTAACACTTCAGTCTGATGCAGGAATCCCTTCTGCTGTCTGGTAGAGCTTGCATACCTCCACAAACAGGGAGCTCACCACCTCCTGAGCAGCCCACCCTATTCCTGAAATCATGAGGATGAAAGTCACTCTGTTATCCTGAGCTGGGGCCTGCCTCCCTGTGGCTCTCCGGTCCCCTGCCCAGGACCACCCTGCAGAGACTCACGGGGTGGTCTGGACCCAGGTCATGGCCTCTGAGCCCTTACAGGAAAGGCCACAGTGCAGAGTCTGGATGTGGCTTTGGGAGGGACCCGCCAGCTCCCCTCCCACCTCGGGGGGTTCTCCTGGGGCTGGGCTCTTCAAGCCCCTCTGGATATCAGTGCACTTCTCACCTCCAGTGGCATTTGCTTCGGGCCCTTGAGGCTGCCACAGTCCCCTGTGTTCCAGATGGGAAACCAGAGTCCAGAGGAGCAGGAGACGAGAAGTAGGTGTCTGACTACAAAACCTTAATCCTGGTCCAGCAGCGGCACAAGCTCAACAGGGCTTTGTGTGAGTCTTATTCCGTGTCCTCCAGGTGGACTATTTAAAAGAGACCCTTGAGTTGCAGACTCAGTGGTGGTGGAAGCTCAGGCAGGGAGAAAATTTGGAAAGGTCCGTCCAAAGAGCCTACACAGGAGTTCCCATCGTGGCGCAGGGGAAACAAATCTGCCTGGGAACCATGAGGTTGTGGGTTCGATCCCTGGCCTCGCTCAGTGGGTTAAGGATCCGGCGTTGCCGTGAGCTGTGCTGTAGGTCGCAGACGCGGCTCGGGTTCCATGTTGCTATGGCTGTGGCGTAGGCCAGCAGCTGTAGCTCCAGTTAGATCCCTAGTCTGGGAACCTCCCCATGCTGCAGGTGTGGCCCTAAAAAAACATACATACATACATACATACATACATACATAAATAGCGAGCCCACACAGCCCGGGAGAGAATACATCAGTGAGATCCGGGCAGCAGGACCCACTGGTGGGGGTGGGGGTGCGGGGGCTGCAGGGTGGGGGTGGGCCCTGGCAGAGGCCACTAACTTGAGGACAAGGCTCAACCCTGAGGTTTCTGGGCAGGCGTCTGCTACCTGTCAGGTGAGGCACTCCCATTCTATGGCACCCTCAATGCCATTTAGGAAGAATCCTTGGGAGGTGGCCGCCTGGTGTCCATCCCTCGCCTCCCACCACTGCAGCCTCGCCTCCCTGCCCTCTCACCTCCCCTGAGCCCATTTCCTGCGCACCCCCCACCAAGGCCTCACACTCCCCTTGCCCCGGGGAATGCACTGGCCCTAAGCCTTCCTCTGCCGGGCCAAAGCCTGCAAGTCCCCCAGGGCTGCCCCACTGTCACTTTCTGGGGCACCCTCCAGCTAGTTGGTGCCCCGTATGGGTCTTCAAAGCCCTCGGGCACCCCTCAGTCCCACTGTCAACCCACCAGACATCCCCCGCTTCCATGCAGGCCTCTCCCCACATGAGCCAGTGTGATGAACATTGCAGTCTGTCCCTCCTCCAGCAACAGCCTGGGAGCCTGAGAGGGGACCCTGGGTTCAGACCCCTCTCCACCACTGACTGGCCAGGTGACCTTGAGCAAAACTGGCCTCAACCTTCCCGTGTGTAAAATGGGGTTACAAGTGTGGGCTGGGGCAGACGGGGGACGTGTGGGCTCCAGGGGCTGCTTCAGCTCCGATCTTGCCAGCCTGGGACCCCTGTCACCTCAGCCCCCTGCCTGTGCTCCAAACCACCTGGGCTGTGTCCAAACCTCAAATAAACCTCCCTTGACAGACCATTCTGCAAACGAGTCACCAAAACGCAGTGAGCGGCAGGGTCCGCTCCCAAGGTCATCTACAGGGACCCCAGCCGCCCCAGTTGTGAGGCTGCAAGAGGCTGCAGGAACAAGTGCCCGCCCACCGGCACACACATCTGCTTATGAGTCACCATCACCTCGGCCAAGACAGTGAAATGTGGGGGCCGGAGAGACAAGGTCAGCCCAAGGAGAGCGAGCAGGCGGATGGGGGGGCGGGGGTGAGCAGGCTTTGGCCCCAGGAGAGCGGGGTGGGGCACAGAGGGGAAATCGGGGCCAGGAGGAGCACGGGACCCCTTCAGGGAGAATGGGGCCAGCCTTGGTCTCCTGTCTGATGGCCATTCCTTCTGCTGCATCAGCCTGCCTCCCCCTGGAGGAGACAGGGCCGGCAGCCTTCACAATTAGCTGGCAATTAAGACAGGCAGAAGGTCCTGCCAGAGGGAACATTCAAGTCATCACTGGAGGCTACGCTGGGATGTTAGCGATCACCTCGGCACTGGTTCTGATGGGTGACACGGCTGCTCAGCCTGAAGGGGGAACCCTGGAGGACCCCATCACTGTCTGCGGGGCCGTCCTGGGGAGGGGGTAGCACAGGTATGGCAGTGAACCTTGGGAGAGCCTGGGGAAGACAGACCAGTAGCTATGTGCTGGGAATGCGGGGGAGGAGGGAGGGGGTGGGGGAGAGGGCTGCTCCAGGCGAGGAGGCCAGTTAACTGACCATGGAGAAACACTCCAGTGGTGACACATTTGGGCTGGGAATTTCTTTCCTGGCTGTGTGACCATGAAAGTTGGAAAGTCACTTCCTCTCTGCGCCTCAGTTTCCTCACCTGCAAAATGGGGTGATTTAGTTCATAGCTCACAGGACTGTGGTGAGGATGAGAAAGTACATGTGAAGCACTTAGCCCCCCCCCAAACAATAAGTGCTCAATAAAAGCTTGGGGAACAAAGAATAGGACCAGAGATTCACTCCAGGCTGCTAGGATTCCAAGAACTATTCCAGGCCTGACAGTTTAATCCCTGGCTCCCTGAGAAAGGAGAAGTCTGGGGTCTCAAGACATTGTTGCTGATCTGAACTTCCAGGGCCCCCAGCCTGGGGAGGGTGGAGGCTGAGGAGGGGTGCTGTCTGGGCACTGGAGAGGGGGTTCATTTCCACGTCACATGTGAGGCCCCTGCGCAGCTGCCACAGTGTAAGAAACGCCAGGAGCCGGATGTGGAGGCGAGAGGCAGACAGAGGAAAGTCTCATTACAGAGGAGAAGGAAGGAGTGAATAATTCATCACAGATGTGTACCTCGGAGGGGGCTCGGCAGACAGAGCTCACGCTCCAGGCCCTGCTCAGCCGCGGGCTGGGGGGGGGGTTACTATCCTTAACAACCTCATCATCCTTAAAGTGCCAGGGCTCCTCCAGGACCGCAGGGGCCAGACCAGAGACCCCCACCCCCTTACTCCTTCTGCTCCAGCCTTGCGGCCCTGGGGACACCCAACATGCCCACACTCAGGACCTCTGCACTGGCTGTGGCCTCTGCCAGCCACATCCGTCCCCTGGAGAGCTGCCTGGCTCCCTCAGGGCTTTGTTCTAATGTCACCTCCTCGGTGTGGCCTTCCCTGAACACCCCGTTTAAAGCTGTACCCCACCACCTGCCCCCCCATCACTCTCCCAGCAGAAGAAGGAAGCCTTCTCTTCCTTCACACATGTGTCACTGCCATGTCTGTCCCTTATGTGTCTTGTTCCTTGGCTGTCCCTCCTCCTGGAATGTCAGCTCCTTGAGGGCAGGGGTTTTTGCCAGGCTTGGTCCCTGCTGCACCCTAGGGCCAAGAACAGTAGCCGGCTCATGACAGGTGCTCAGCGGGTACCCAGTGAATGAGCGGATGGCACAGGGTATTCTCCTGCCTCAACTCATCAGCTCTGCGCCCCGCAGCCCTAGCTCGTCGCCTCTCACCTGGGCCCCTGCCCAGCCCCCTCCTGCCTCCCCGCCCGTGGTCTGCACAGTACCCAGAGCCTGTTCTCATACCCAGAGCTTCCCTCCACTCTCTGCTGCTCAAGGACCTACCATGGCTTTTTCAAACCTCCAGGCATTTATACACGCTATTCCCTTTGCCTTAAAGCTCTCTTCCTCCCCCAGCTACCTGGAAAACTCCTACTCATCCTTAAAGATCCTACTCTGGGAGTGTCCCTTGACCACTCACAAGCAAAATAAATTGCTTCTTTCTGTCCACACACACATCCCCACCTTCACCAATGCCCTGACATCATCTACACATCATTTCTCCCCAGGTCTGAGCCCTCGGGGTCAGGAACTACAAATCAACCCTTCTGGGGCCCTGACACCAAGCACTTTAAAAGTATCACCTCAGTTGTCCTTGCAAGCACTCAGTGAGGAAGGGTCCCATGTTAGCTCCATTTCACAGATGGGAAAACAGGCCCCGAGTGGTGAAGGCACGTGCCCTGGTTGCACACACCCGGCAGGTGGCTCCAGGACCTGCACATCCTGCCTCCCTTGCATCCGCACATAATCACAGTGAATTTCTCACTCTCTGAATTGAATACGACCATTTTAAACCTCCATTGACCCAAGCTTGGCTCAGGGTCCAGCACTTGGCTGTTAGAGTCAGGCCAGCCCTGCAGGCTCCTCCCCTCCCCAGGCCCCCACCTCCCACTGTCCAGATGCAAAAACAAAGGCCACTGTCAGGACTGAGGTGGGCAGAGCGGGCACTGACCGTCCAGAAGGGCAGAGGCGCACCCATCACTGTGTGCACAGGAGCTCCCTCAGCCTCTCAGGCTGTGGCTGAAATTGGGGGGCCAGCCGGGTCTGAACCCCTACTCTCCCCAGTCCCTGCCCTTGGATTTAAGCAAAGCCTCAAATCTCAGTTTGGGGGGCACGGACAACACCTTCATGGGGTGCAGGCGGCTGTGTGGCCCAGGAACTCCCCCTTAAGGCCTCTCAGGGTGGGATCTTGGGGGTCTTACTCAGAAAAGAGGGGAAACAGGAAGGTCTATTAAAAACTATGAGCTGGAAGTGGGGAGGTGTGTCCTCGCCCATTTAAAAAAAATACTTTGGAAAAGAAGAAACACCTCCCCTCCCCTCAGCCTCTTGACTCCCTCTTCTGGCTGGTCCCCCCCCCCCTTTTTTTTATGGCCACATCCACAGCATGCAGAAATTCCTGGGCCAGGGATCGAATCCACACACAGCAGCAATCCAAGCCACTGCAGCGACAACACCGTATCCTTAACCTACTGTGCCACCTGGGAACTTCCCCGTTTAAAGGGATATGCAGGTTCATGGCACAGCCAATGGGCCCCGTGTCTTCTTTCAAGCTCCCAAAGGAGTGGAGAGAGGAAGGAGCAGAGAGAGGCGACAGTACTGGCTCCCATCAGCACAGCGCGCCCTCAGCCCCTTCCCCTTAATTGGCCGCTTTCCTGTTAGGGGCTTGCTGGTCCCAGACAAAACCGTCCTAGGGTTTGTGATGCGTGTGTTTCGGAGCGGGGGGAGGAGCTGGGCCCCTGATGGGAAGATGATATTCAAAATGAGCTGTGGACAGGTGTCTACTGTGTGGCAGTCCCAGCTCCAGTCTTCTCGCATCATCAAGGTAATCTCGGGAGGGTGGATTTTCTTGGGTACGTTTTACTGATGAGGAAACCAAGGTTCTGAGTGAGCCACCCAGAAAGTAAGAGCTAGGGGCATGACTTGAATCCAGTCTGTTGGGGACAACACAGGCACTTCCTGCTTCTCTGAGACAGAATCTGACCCTTGGCATGTAGCTGGCTACTCTCCGGACCCTGGGGACACTCCAGTCGGGAGCCGGTCAGGAAGTGTCTGTTGATCCCCCCAGGATGGGATGGGACAACAGCCTTGGTGGCGAGGTGGCTTCTCTCTTGGGGACAGTCCCAGCACAGGGCCTCTGGAAAGTCCCAAGGAAAATCCCACTGCTGATGATCTCCAGGCATTGGCTTCTCTGTCCCCATGGAAGGGGCTTCCAGAGACCTCAGGGATGTCAGACCACCAGCCGCCCATGGTTAGTGCAGGGCCTAGAGCCCTCTGTCACCCACAGACCCTACCATCCCCTGTGTGGCCATGGGCAAGTTACTTAACCTCTCTGTGCCTCAGTTTCCAACTGTGTACATTTAGGATAAGGCTAGAGCTAACCTTGCAGGGCTGTTACAAGGAATTAATGAGTCGATGCACTGCCTGATACAGTGCTGCTGAATTAATATCAGTCACTGTTGTTCTTGTGAACGGTATGATTCTTAGTTCTGAGGCCTGAACCACAGACTGGGAAACCACCCCTCCCCCATCCCACGTTGCCAACGAGACAGCAGCAAAGGAAGGCCATGGGGAGACCTGGGGTCACATGGCCTGGGGGGGGCCTGACCCCCAGCCCTGGACACTCCACTCCCACCATAGCCTCGCCCCCTCCCGGAGCCTCCTCCTGGGGCCTCAGCACAGGGACAGGCCCTGCACACCATGGGGCTCGGCTTCACCCAGGTCCAAGTCCTGCATTTGCTAGAGGCCCCCCTGCCCCGACACCACCCCCCACCACAACCCCTCGCCCTGCACGCACACGTGCACACACACACACACACACACCTCTGCTGGCCCAACTCCACCCAGACAGTCCCTGAACCAGGAGGAAAGGAAAGGCCACCAGGGACACCCCACGTGAGGGGGACGATGGCACAGAAAGGAGGTGGTGGCACAAAAAAGTAGATGGCGAGGGAGACAGTCACAGAGAGACCCCGTGAGGACGCAGAGGGGGACCGAGACAGAAAGAGCAAGACAGACGGAGAGGCCAAGGAGCAGCAGAGGTCAGGTCAGAGAGAACCGAAGATGCTGAGAATGCGGGACATGCAGAGGGAGGGAGGGGGAGAGAGGAAGGGGGAGAGAGAGAGAGGGAGAGAGGGACAGGGGAGGGAAGGAGAGAGAGGGAGGGAGGGGGGAAGAGAGAGAGATGGAGGGAGTGAGAGAAATCGAGGGAGAGCGCCAGACAAAGAGACAGATGTGGAGAGAAAGACGAAGAGAGAGTTAGAGAGACCCAGACAAAGATGGAGAGAGTGGAGAGATGGGGAAAGTGGCAGGACGCCTGGGCAGAGAAAAGAGTCACATGCACAGATTCAGAGACCCAGGACCGAGAGGGATGCGGGCAGCAGAAAAGCGCCAGAAGAGACGGGGTCCTGTCGGAGCAAGGGGTGACAGGGCTGGGAGGGGAAGCCCGGACTCCCCAGGGCCCTCGGCCTCCGCCCTCCATCCACCCGTGTGGCCCTGCCCTGCGCCTCCCCACCCCGTACCTTTGGGCCGCCGCCTCACCACGCCCAGCCGCCACTTGAGTGACACCGCCAGCATCGCTGCCTGCCCTCTGCAGCCAATGTCGCCCTGTGTGGAGCAGAGCCAGGCACTGCTCCGCACTCCTTGAGCAGCTAGCGCTAACTGGCAGAGGCTGGGCGCTCCCTGCCTCCGCCCTCCCCGGTTGCTAAAATAGATAATCCTCCTAGAGCGGAGCTGTGGAGGCGGCAAGGCCCTTCCTCCCCCACAGCTCCAGCCTGGGGAGAGTGGTTCCCAGGTGGATGGGACCCTGGGGCAAACCTCCGTCCCTCAGACCCAGTCCTTCTCCCAAAGTGTTCACCTCGCCACCCCTTCTTATGCCAACACCTGCCAATCCCCCTCCCTCCTCCCTAGGCTGCAGGCCCCAGGCCTTAGCGCTGCGGCCCTCCCCCAGTGCCCCTCCTCTATGGCTTGGCTCCTTGAACTTAGCACAGGTACAGGGAGGTTCGCTGGGCTTCAGAGATGCCTGCTGGCTGGAGCCCTCACCTTTCTGGGTCTCAGTCACACCTTTCATGTTAGATTGAGATTGTCTCCCCACCTCTGAGACTGGAAGCCCCTGCAGACAAGGGCAGAGTCCACTCATCCTGTGTCCCTGAGGTCAGGACAGGCACCTGATGGGGTTGTCAGCATAGAAAGCTGAGACCAGGCCCCGCCACTTCATTCTGACCCGCTACACTCACCCTCGTTTGTAATACAGAATAATGAGTGAGTCCACCCAACTGCCTGGGACACATGTGAGTGCTCCAAGCATCCAGCAAGAGCTCAATACATGCAGGTGGCATCCCTTTCTCTGTGTCACACACACCTAGCCTCCTCTCTGACCCCCAGCCTGGCCCCTCAGCTGGGCAGGGCAAGCAGCATTACACTCAGACAGGCAGACACTGCAACTGGCTCAGGGTCTCAGAGCAGGGACTTTGCAGGGGTGGGACTGGCTCCCAGGCATCTGCCTCTTCCCACCAAGGCAGCTGCTCCTGCTTCCTCAGTCCTTTCTCCAAATCTCTGAAGCCCCACTAATGGATCAGGCCACACAACACCCTCCCGGGGAGGGCCAGACACCCTCTCAGGAATCACAGCTTCACAAACCGTGCCAGCAGCTGGGCCTCCCTTGAGAAAGTCGGTGGCCGGTCCCACATGCAGACTTCCTGCCCATGCCCGACACTCTGCAACAATCCCACCTCCAGGCCTGGGCCCAGTGTCACCAGGGGCAGGAGTCCTACTATGGCCGGTACAGAGATTTCGAGTAACCAGAGTCAGCAGTGAATAAAAACGAATCGCACAGCAAGACAATGACCCCTTCTCAACCAACTCCCAGCCCTCCTGATCCCATCCAGGAGTCTCCACCTGGTTCTATTACACCTTTAATGCCTCCCTGACGCTTACAGATCAGCCAGTTTTAAGAAGGAGGGCAGACCCCAGACTCAGAGCTCCCCACCGCGTGGACACCAGCCACATGTACCCAGTGGTACTTGCTGGCGGAGGTGGGGCTCAGGGAAGCCCTGTGCGGGCCTTACCAAGGCCAGCGTTCAGGTCCTTTATACCAACTCCAGGGGGGAATTCTGTCCCTTCATCCTGAAGGCGAGGGAGGCAGGGACCACTTAGAGCCAGCCCAGGAAGACGGACGGGGGCACTCGAGCCAGATCACGCAGCTCCTCCCTGGGACACGAGACAGGGTGCATGTCACCCTGTCCCAAACCTCCCAGCTCCACTGCAGGCCCTTCCCAAGGCAAGGGAAGCCTGGCCTCCTACCAAACAGCACATCTCCGACCGTGCTATGAACAGTGAGGGGAGAAATTGCAAGTTGCATGCCTTCAAGAATCCAAACTCGGCCCCTCAGAGCCTCAGTTGGCTCACTTCCCAGCTCTCCCCAACTTCAAAGTGTCATGGGTTGTCCCCGTCTAGAGGGGCACAGGATCCAGTCAGAAGTCACTTGGAGCTGATTTAGAGGGTGGCTCCCTGGGTCCCAGAAGACCTACTGAGAAGCTCCCTGGCACTGTGTCAGGTGCCACGCAGGAGAGAGCAGAGGAGAACATGGGCCCTGCCCTCTAAGAGGTCCCAGATGAGGAAGACACTCCTCTTCCTGAGTCTCAGTTTCCCCATCTGAGCACTGGGCACAGCAATCTGTTCTGCATGATGGCTCCACACACTGGAGTATCTGTATACAGCAGGCGCTCAGCACTCATCTTCTCCCCACGCACAGTCCAACTTCCCCTCTAGACCGTGAGCTCTCTGCAAGCTGGGTCTGCCCGGACCCCTGCTCTTTCCGCCTCCTGTCCCGCCTTCCTCTGGCAGCGTCACCCCCACTTTCCTGGGGGAGCTGCCCCTCCCTGCACTCAGGCGTGTGGAGCTCAGCCCCCAGCTCCAGGAGGGCCCTTGACCCAGAGTCCACTGACCAGCATACTCCCACCCTGGCCACAGGGACTGACCCAGAGCCAGCACACAACCCAAGTCAATCCAGTGAGAGATAATTCTGGAACTGGGGCAAAGTCCTGAGAAAGGGGAATTCTTTGCACTGCAGGGTGCAGCAAAGTGGTGTCCCGATGTAGCTTCTGGTGGCCACTGTGGCACCAAAACAGAAGAGAGAAGGGAGGGAGGTAAGACTGTCACATTCTGATGATGAGATCACCTCAGCTCCTGGAACAAACCGTGCCTGATGTCAGAAATGTCCATTTTCTGTTACTTTAGCCAATAAATTTCCTTCTTTAATTAAGCCACTTTGGTTTTTGCTAACTCAAACCCCAAAGAGCCGTGATTAATCCAAGTGTCTTCCTCATCTTAAGTTCCAGCGCAGAACAAGGGGCTCAGCAAATGCAGACGAATAAATGAAAAACATGGGTTGATACACTCCTCAAACTCTGCCTTCAGTGGAGGCCCAAACCCTGAACTTTAGCTGAAAGAGGCCACAGCTGGAAGATGGATGATTCCGTACTGGGGCAGAAGCCCCAAATGCACGGTTTCCCTGGCAGGACTTGAGATGGGAGACTGAGGGTTCTGGTTTCCAGCCATCAAGTGCCTGCCTGTTATCTGAGCTACACCTGCCAGGCACCCCTTCTGCAGTTCCCAAATTTTCACAGGGCTCCTTCTGAAGAAATGGCAGCCCAAGGGAGCATGCGGAAGAGCACATGACCCCTGAAGGTGAAACCAAGGGTGAAAGAGCAGATCAGCCCAGGCACAGAGCCAGGAGGCCCAAGTCCAGGTCCCCAGCAGCCCCGGGCTGCAGGGTGGCCCCAAGCAAGGACCTGCTTTTCTCTAGCCTCATGAGCTGTACTACACAGTCCTGCCTGGGTTCACCTTCCCTGTGAGTCTCACTTCCTCTGCCCCAAGGCCCAGAGAGGTTCCTTGCATCACCTAAGGTCACACAGCCACTGAGGCAGCCAGGCCAGGCTTCAGACACAGCGCCATCTGACTTCCTTCAAAAATGAGGTGACAGAGCCCAAAAGAAGGACTGAGAGAAAGCAACCCATCACAGAGGGATTCAGGCCAGCTCCACCCTTGATTCTGCTTTTCCATCCCCGGCCTCAGCCTCCAGAAGCCCCAGCGGCCACGGGTTACTGCCACCCCCACCTGCTTCCTGAAACCAATTAACATTTCATCAGACATGCCTTTAATCTTCCCATCCTGGCCCTTTCTTCTCCAGGGACCAAGTGCTGTGACATTTCTGCTGCCCAACTCTGCTGATCTACATAAGACAGAGGGGGAGGAGGTGGGGCAGGGAGCAGACCCCTCTTAACAGCCTCTCCAGGCTGGGGGAGGGGAAGGGTGAGGACTGGCCATCCATCCAGTCACTCATTCAACACATGATTTTTTTTTTGTCTTTTTGCCTTTTATGTAGGGCCAGGCTAGGGGTCTAACAGGAGCTGTAGCCGCCAGCCTTCGCCACAGCCACAGCAACGCGGGATCCAATCTGCGTCTGCAACCTACACCACAGCTCACGGCAACGCCGGATCCTTAACCCACTGAGCAAGGCCAGGGATCGAACCCACAACCTCATGGTTCTTAGTTGGATTCGTTAACCACTGAGCCAAGAAGGGAACTCCAACACATGAAGTATTAAGTGCCTTCTGAATGCCGGGGCGGGGCGGGCGAGGGGCCGTGCTTGTGTCCAGCCGCAAACAGAACCAGGCCTCCTCCTTGCTGACATTCTAGTGGGGGAGACCAAGGTGAGAACAAGTAACTGTAGCAGGAGGTTAGAAAGTGGAATATGCTAGAAATAAACAGGACAGAGTGGGGGGTATCGGAGTACAGAGGGAGGTGGTGCCAGTTCTAAAGGGGGTGTCTCCTCAGCACCCAGACTGTGGTCTCTAAATGCCTTTTCCCAAAAAAAGGGCCCCAGGGCTCCTGGGAGAGGAGGCTGATTGCAGGACGGTGCAGGGCAAGGGCAAGGCGGTCCTGGCACATCTGTGGTACCGTAAAGGCAGGCGACGCTGGAAGGCTGATGCGGAGGGCTGAAAGGACACAGAAGCCAGTTTGAAGGGCTCCCACTGGCCAAATGTGGGACAAGCTGAACATCAAAAAGAACAATGACTCCTAAACTGTAAAAAGCCTGTGTTTGTGACACGCAAAAGGAAAAAACCTTTCTCTATTCCTCTGGAAGTAGCCAAGGCACCAACTGATTATTCTACAAACAGAAAATGCAGGATTCCGCAGGCGTGCAGTATTAAGAATCCGACTGCAGTGGCTCGGGTCACTGCGGAGACACAGGTTCAATCCCCAGCCCAGCACAGTGGCTTAAAGGATCCAGGGTTGCTACACTGTGGCATAAGTTGCAGCTGGGGTTCGGATTCGATTCCTGGCCCAGGAACTTCCATATGCCTCCCGTGTGGCCATAAAATAAAATTTAAAAATAAAAAAAAAACAGAAAACACAGGTAAAGAATGAAGCGTTTATCCCACCTTCCTGTGTGAATGGCATTTTAGGGACCCTAACAAGGGAAAGTCCTTCTTTACAGAAGAACCACTGCAAATAAGCACAGAGGAAATAAGAGTATTGGAGTCCTAATGAAATGGAGGATCCAGCATGCAGCATCCATGGAATGTCGAACGGAACTGTATGACAGACGGAAAGACCAGGCAGACAGCACTAGAACTCCTGGACCGATCTTAGCATCACCAAAAGTGGAACATTCTGCACATGCACCAGGATGTGGAAGGAAGCCCACAGCACTGCCTGTGATATAGCCTCGCCTGGAAACCTGGACCTGAATTAAGTCCAGCTCTAGACCCAAATCCTAACTGACGGAAAGTACAGGGGACAGAAGAATGTATTAAATGACACCATGAGGCCATTCCACAGGACAAATGACCTGACTTTCCAAAAAATAATTAGAGTGGAAAAAAAAAAGGGAAGAAGAAGGTACTCTTACAGATTAAGAGAGACTTAAGAGACGGATCAACCAAATGCAATAATTTGAGGACCTGGGCTGGATTCTGGCTTGAATAAGCCAAGTGTGAAAAGACATTTGGGAGACAGCAGGGGGAAACAGCACAGGGACCCAGTACAAGATGATATGAAGAAATTACAGTGAATTCTGTTGGGATAATGCAGTTATTTTAATTATAATATAAGAAAAGAGTCTATCTGTTGAAGATGCAGATGAAAAAAAAAAGTCCAAGATTTGCCTTAAAATGCCTCCGGGGTATTCTTGGGTTATAAGTGCTATTTAGAAGTAAATCAAAAGTTGAAATATAAAATAAAAAGAAATACGGGTTCACAAAAGGCCTCACTTAGCAGGGGATGTTTGAGGAGAGGCTGAAAAAAGGAGGGGGCTGTGGGGGGGTTCTCCAGCAGGCAGAGGCTGGAGCTGGCCTGGGGTGTCCAAGGAGGAGGGGGTGCACCCGTGGGGTAGAGGAGGCATAAAGCAGGGCCTCCTAAGGAATCCGGCTTTTCCTCTGGGGAAGGTGGGAGCCACTGCAGTATATGGAGCAGAGGGGAGATGTGGCCTGACCTGTGATTTAAGACCATCCTCCGGCTGCTGGCGGAAGAAGTGACTCCGGGTGGCAAGGGTGGAGGCAGGGAGACTGGGGAGGAGGCCCCGGAACGAGGTGGGGAAGCGTTGGTGGCCCTGGACCCCGGTGGGGGCAGAGGAGGTGAAGAGATGGGCGGAATCTCATTTCTTATGAAGGTCACAAAGGCTTTTCCTGCCAGGCGGAAACGTTTGCAGACAGGCAGGCAGTCCTAGGAGCATGCGCTCTGGGGCCCACAGGGCCTGGCTCAAATGCCAGCCCCCACTCTGTGCAGTCACCTCCCTGCTCTGGGCCTCAGTCCCCCCATCAGTAAAGTGAGGAGCATGATTAAGAACTCAGACAATTATAAAGCTGCTCTGTGGAGACAATGGAGTTGAAAATGTCCTGCAGGCTGGTAAAAGCTGGGTACACACTGCTGAGCAGGAAATGACCTTTAATGGGCACCTACAAGGCGCCAGACACAGGGCTCAGGGATCCACAGGCACCAAGCCTTCTCGTATCACAGGTGACATTACCTAGGGAGCTTAAAACCACTACTGCTGAATCAGAAACAAAATCTGGTGCCAAGGTAGAGAATCGCTGCCTCGTTGCCACCGTGTAACACAGATGCTCAGAGAGGGAAAGTGACAGCTCCAGCATCACACAGCTTCCAAGTGGCAGAGGAGGGATTTCCAACACAACCCAGCCTACTCTCCTCTCCACCCCAATCAGATCCCCTCCCCTCTGCCTTGAGCCAGAAGCAGTGCCGCAGGAGGCTCACAGCCTGCCAGGCAAGCAGCTTATTTGTCCGATGGGTCTGAAATTTTTTGGAGCCAAGAAAGAAAATGCCATCAAGCATTTTCCGCGTGGGCCAGGGTGACTGTCAGACAGGTGCACCAAGCCAGCCACCTGCCAGGAAACAGGTGGCATGCCAGTTAATAGTCCTGAAACAGCCTTCACGGGCGCAATTAGGAGCAAATGCCTGGACGGGCACCATTAACAAGTATGCAGATTAAGTCGTGGGGCCCTTGGGCAGGGGGTGACGGAAATGTTGCAGTTAAGGTAAGTCCCGTGTGCCACGGGGGCTTCCCCAACAGCCACACCTGTGCAGGCGCCTTCCCCACCCTGACCCCTGGGCCTCCCTCCCCACACTTGCCCACCGAGTCCCCAGGTGGGGTCAGTTTCGGGGGATGTTTAGCATCCAAGAGTGCTGGGTTCAAATACTGCACTTTCCTCGTCCATGAAGTGGGTATGACCCAAGCGCCGGGCAGGCCAGGGCTCTGAGAAAGGGACCAGCCTCCTTATTACGTGCCAAGTGAGCTCTCAGACTAGTTTCCTTGTCTGAAAAATTGGGGTAAAAGTAACTAGGGTTTGAGTTTTATTCTGCAGCAGGCACTGCCCAGCCTCTGCGCAGTAACCCTCCCCGTCACCCCACGGCAGGGGCGGGGGGCAGCAAGGATCCCCCCTGTGCTGAAGTGGAGACCTAGGCACCTGGAGCAGTGTGAAGGGCCAGGGGCACGTGGCTCTGAGCCTGAGCCTGCAGCTGGGCTCCAAGCCCACCCCACTCTCACACCCACGCCGCTGTTCTTTCCAAACACAGACTCTGTTGTGGTCCCCAGGGGAGCACGTAGGTGGCTGTGATTAAATACAGCAAACGTGGTAAAATGAGGACAAGGGGCCTGGGTGAGCTCCAGCCCCTGTGCCCTCCCCACCTCATTCCCGCCATGTGGCTGTGCCTGCAGGTGAGCAGCCGGGCGGCCCTGCGAGGCTCTGACCAGCCTGGGCTCCACCTCCCCTCGGCCACCACGGGGGCACCACCCGGCATTTCGGGCGGCTGGGAGGGTTCACTCTGGTCAGACGTGGGAGCTGGTATCACGCTCGCCTGCTTCCCTTGGCACCAGGGAGACGCCCCATCTGGGAAAGTGAGGCAAGAACAGAGAGAGGGGGGAGACGCCAGGGGCAACAGGCCACACGAGGGCATCTTGTCTGTGGCAGTGAGGTAAGTGAGGCCCAGAGAGGGGAAGGGACAAGCTCAAGGTCACAGAGTCCGTCCATAGCAGTCAGGATCTGACACAAGATGGGGGGCTCTCAGCCGGGCTGCTCACACTTAGCAGATGCGCCCCCTGGTGATACAAGTGGGGGCCAGGCTTCCCCCCTTCTCGGTCTTCACGTGACAGTAGGAAAAGTACTTCCCTTTGCACCGCCCCCCCCATAGTAATAGGAACATGCTCCACAGGGCTGGCCTGAGCACCCTGCCTGCTCCCTTCCCGCAGACAGACCAGGAGAGGTGGAGAGCAAGTGGGCAGGAAGTAGCTAACATCACCGCCTGGGGGAGCCAGCATGAGGCCTCCCCCAGAGTGAGCAGTGTCTGAGCATCGCGGCTCCCGGGGCGGCCTGTGGGTCTGTATCCCCCAGCCTGGCACACCGAAGACCAGGAGCCCCCACGAAGGGGCACAGGGGCTTGTATGTGTCCACCTTGAACCCCCAACCTCAAGCAGAGAGAAAGGAGGGGGCCGGAGATCACACAGCATGTTAATGGCAGCTAGAAACTGAATGCTGTGCCCCCCCCCCAATTCGTATGTTGAAAATCTAACCTCCAAGGTGACGTTATTAGGAAGGGGGGCCTTCAGGAGGTGACTGTCGTGAATGGGATTAGCAATCTTAAAAAAAGAGATCTCAGGAGGCCCTCACTCCCTCCCCAACAAGAGAACAGGGTGAGGTGGCACTAGCTGCAGAGCTGGGCCCTCACCAGAACTTGGCTGTCATGGTGCCTTGATCTTGAACCTCCAGCCTCTAGAACTGTGAGAAGTAAATCTCTATTGTTTATAAGCTAACCATTGAGGGTATTTTGTTATAGCAGCTGGAACAGAGAAAGACAGTTGCACAAGCGGGGCCAGAAATACCACCCCCCACCCTGCAGGCAGTAGCCACATGTTCCAGCAACACCAGACATGGCCCTGTGAGTGGCTCCAGACAAAGAAAGGGAGAGTGAGGAGTTCCCACAGTGCTGCAGTAGGTTAAGAATCCGACTACAGTGGCTCGGGTCACTGTTGAAGCAGGGGTTCAATCCCCAGCCCCGCGCAGTGGGCTAAAGAATCTGGCGTTGCCGCAGCTGTGGCGTAGACTGACTGCAGCTCAGATTCAACCCCTGGCCCAGGAACTTCCATGTGCCACAGGTGCCACCAAAAAAGAAAAAGACAAAGAAAAGGAGAGAGTGTCCCAAGGGGGGCCCTCTGGGCTCTCCTCAGAGAGACTGGCTGCCACAAGGCCTCTCTCTGTCCACTTGTCCCAGGGCAGCAACGTCAGCAAATCTGAACAGTCTCCAGACAGTGGCCATTCAAATGAGCCACCACAGTGCAGGGACCAGGGCCCGGGCGGGTAGGGCACCAGGTGAGCCCCTCCATCTCAGCCTCGGCTCTCTGTCCTGTAGATAAACCAATTCCTGATGCTGTTCTCCTTCTTATATCCCAACAGCCTCCTCCTTGGAAGGTCTCCTCTCCACCTCCCTAAATCCCCTAGACTCTGTCGGCTCAATCATGGGTCACCTCCCCCAGGAGGCCCTCCCTGATTCTCCCAGTCCTGGCTAACCTCTCCCCACACTGCTGGGCCAACCAGACACTCCCTACCCCACGTCCAGCTGTCAGCATCACTGCCGTGGACAGCAGCAGCCTCCTAACCGGTCTCCCTGCCTCCACCCTCATGTGCCCTGGCCCACTTTCCTCGTGGCAGAAATCAGATCTCATTCTTCCCCTGCTTATACCCTCCCTCAGCTCTAGGACACCACATGAAACCCAAATTCATCAAAAGGCCAACAAGGTCCCCCATGACCTCTGCCTCATCTCCCTTCACACTAGCCTCCCCCCCACACTCACTTTCACAACCACAGGGCCTTTGCACCTGCTGTGCCTCTGCCTGAAACTGCCCTCCCCCACCTCCCACCCCAGTCGTCTACACAGATCCCTCCCTCCTTTAGATCCTCATTCAAAAATCACCACCCCCTTCCCTTAGCATTTACCATCTAACACACCACTTTTTACTTGTATCTCTTATTGTCTGTCTCCCACACTACAGTCACAGCTCCATCAGGGCAAGGCCCATGACTCTGCACACAGTAGGTGCTCAAGAATACTTGTTCAGGAGTTCCCGTCGTGGCGCAGTGGTTAACGAATCCGACTAGGAACCATGAGGTTGCGGGTTCGATCCCTGCCCTTGCTCAGTGGGTTAACGATCCGGCGTTGCCGTGAGCTGTGGTGTAGGTTGCAGACGCGGCTCGGATCCTGCGTTGCTGTGGCTGCGGCGAAGGCCGGTGGCCACAGCTCCGATTAGACC
>PVHT021183699.1:71593494-71640334 GCA_004024745.2 Catagonus wagneri | reverse complement strand
AAAAAAAAAAAAAAGAAAGAATACTTGTTCAGTGTTCCTTCTCTTTGCTGACCCGAGGCCCCCTGGGCTTCGGGGGATAAGACAGGACTCCTCTCAGTTTCTCCCTCACTTGGGGGTGGGTATTTGCACAGCGTCACCCGGCAATGAGAACAGAACTGGGATTCAAACCCAGCATGCTTGATTCAAGCACTCTTTCCATCTGTTTCTGGGCACTGAAAAAATATCTGCAAGGGAGAGGAGGGCAGACCATGAGAGGAATCCTGGCTGCAAGTGATTCGGGGTCCCCTGCCGCCTTCCAGCTGAGGCCATCTGGTGGACTTCCCAAGGCTATCAGGTGCCACCCCCTTCCCTGGGGACAGGAGAGCCTCCGGGCTACCAGGGTCACGTGACGTCTTGGGAACTGGCAGAGACAGCGGGAGGGTCTGGATGACACTGCTCCAGAGATAAGGAAAAACCTGGGGTCAGACAGAGATCACCAAACTCCTGGAGCTTCTGGTCCGTCTCTGCCTGAGGCTCTGGCGACAGAGGCAACAAGAGGGAAAAAATGGTGCTGACAACAGCAGTGATAACCCAGTACCGTCTCTGCCCAGACCCCGTGCGCCAGGCTGTCTCCGTGTCACTCATTCACTCACCAAAGAGATGCTGAGCAGCTCCGATGCCCTCACATCCCACCAGGAGAGACAGACCACAATGAACAAAAAGGCAATATAATATGGGTGGAAATAAGCACACTGAGGAGAAAGTGCGGTGAGAGGACTGCGTGTGAGAGGTGGCCTCTCTGAGGCTGTCTTCCCACAAATGATGGAAGTGGGGGACCCAACCGTGCAGATCTCCAAGCAGGCAGAGGATGCAGCCAGTGCAAAGGCCCCGAGGCAGGGCTGCGCCTGAAGCATTTCAGGGCCAAGAAGAAAGCCTGCATGACTGGAAGCTGAGTGAGCAAGAAGGGTGTATCTCAGGATGTCACAGGGAAGGCCACAAAAGTTTGGCTTCCCCTCCAAGGGAGGTGAGGGCCACAGGAGGCTGAAAAGCAGGGTGTGATCTGACTTAGGTTTTAACAGGATCCCCCTGGCTGCTGAGGAAGGAGAGACCATGGGGGCTTCTGCAAGCATGCAAGTGAGAGATGCTGGGGGCTGGGACCCAGGGGTGGGTGAGATGTGGGGATCCAAGAAGGGTTTTAAAAGAAAAGTGGTGACAGCCCTGTGAGGCCAGGAGAAGCAGGTCCACTTTACAGAAACTGAGGTTCAGAGAGGTTAAATCACTTGCCCCATGTCACGCAGCAAGGAAGTGTCAAGCTGAAATTATGGCCCAGGACACCTGTCTCCAGACCCTGTGCTCCCGCAGCATGACGGCCATCAGGGTCTCCCTGGGGCTCATGTCTGACATGTGTGGTGCAAGATCTGGGGTCTAAAGATTGGAAAGGGAGGCCCTGGTTCAGCTACACAGCAAAGCTGGGATGGGAACAGTGGGATGCCCGTGCAGACGGAAAGCAAGCTGGGACAGGTGAGAGTGAAGGAGCAGGTGGTTGGAGACATATTCCCAGCCTCCAAGATCTGTTTGTGAAGTGCGGGACACATGGGAATGCCGCAAACACCCACCATGGGGACACAGTGGGGAACAAGGTACAGTCAGAGAGCCTGAGGTCCCATCCCAACTCTGGCCTTCACTTGCTGTGTGACTGTCAGTATATCACTTGCCCTCTCTGAACCTTGGTTGCCTCACCTGCTAAAGGGGCTGTTGTGGGCTAAATGCATGGAAGTGCCGGCACAGCAGCTGGCAGGGGTATGACAGGTTCAGTTACTGGATTCAGCGGGGCCTCAGGGTCACGGGCAGGGGTGCAGCAAGAGCCTCCCCGCTGGGCTCCCAGCTGTCCTCGCCATCCCCACCTTTGGGGCTTTGCCCACACCTCCAGTCTTCTGCTATGGACTCAGGGCCTTCTTCCTGTCATTAATTCAAGGATGCCAGCGTGACCAACTCATGCCTGCTTGTCTGGGATTTCAGGAGAAGAAACAGAGGAACAGACCTTCTGAAACCAGGAGATTCACTGAATGACATGGTGCTGCAGGCTGGATTCCTGGAATCACGCTATGCCAGAGCGAGTTTCTAGTCCAAACTGTACCCCACCCATTTTACAGATGGGGAAACTGAGGTCCAGAAGGGAGGGGCACTTTCGGAACCACCAGACCCCCGGGATCTGGTGGCCACTCCACTATCCTGGGAGTGTCCCAGGCGCAGAGATAGGGATCAGGGAGAGCGAGGTGTTGGCCCATCAGGATGGACAGAGCCCTGCTGGGTCACGTGTTAACCCTCTGGATGCTGGCTCATGGACATCCAGGGGTCCTGTCCTGGAGAAGAAGCCCGGACACCCTCAAGGGGAAGGAGGTTTGGGGAAGCGGTTGTTCCCAACTGGTGTGGAAGTACTATAGCATTTTCACACCCAGTGCCCCTGGTTGGGCCAGAGGGCTTCCTCCACCTCTGCCCCCCACACACGCACTGCACAGGGAGCTCCCTCCCAGGAGCCAGCTCTGTGCTGCATCCCTCACGTGCGTATTCCCTCCGGATCCTCACCCTAAGAGGCTCAGGTGGTTTTAATGAAAATGACCTACACTCACAGAGGACGTGACTGGCCCAAGGTCCCACAGCTGGGAAGTGGCAGAGCCAGGCACTGAGCCCACAGGCTGCCTGGCAGGAAAGCCCCTGCCTCACAGCTCCCACTCTGGGGCATCGCCCCCCTGGGGGGGTCTTCGCCTCTAAGTCCAGGCGCCGTCGACTGGGCTCTGCTTCCGCTTGTCATGGCAGCAAAATCAGCCCTGTCTGTGACAGCTGGCCCAGCCCCCTGGAAGATCTGAGGAAACACCCAGCAGAGAGCAAGGAGCATATGACGGCCGGCAGGTCAGGGAGCCAAGGCAGCAGGGAGGTGGCGGCCTGAGAGAGTCCGAGGGAGGTGAAGATAGAGGAAGGCTGAGAAGAGACCCCCCCACACACACAACTTATATCATGGGGACCCCGGGCTGGACCCTGTTCTAAGCACTTTATGTGTATTAACTTATTTAACCTTCAAAAAACCTTTGCCACATGTACTACTTTAATTCCCACTTTACAGTTGAGGAAACTGAGGCTCAGAAAGATGAAGTGTCTTGCTCAGGGTCACCCAGCCAGCAAGGGGTGGAGTCAGGATGTCAACCTGGGTATCTGGCTCTAACACCCACTAGAGGAAGCGGCGCTGTGGCAATGAGGTGAAGTTTGGGAGAAAAACGTTAAGGACAAAATGTGTGACGTTTGGTGAGAAAGTGTGTGAGTTTGTGCAGTGAAAGCCCTCCATCGCCTCCTCCTGGCCAGCATCTTCATCAAGCCACATCACTCTCGAGTCCCAGCCTGAATCCACACTGGCATTGCATCATCAGGGCAGGGACCACCCACGTGGTCAGGGATGGGACCCTTAAGCTGCAGCCCCGGTTAGCAGGAGGTCGGGGAGGGGACAGGGTGGGCAGCTGCCCTGCCTGCACAGAAACCTTGGAGGGTACTTGGCCACTTGGGTCTGGGATGGGAGGTGTTGAGGCAATTACAGCCTCGGCCCAATTGACAGTAGAGCTATGCAAAGTGCAGTCTGCGGACCCAGTCCTGCCCTTGAACTCTCTTGCTGGACAGCAACAGAAAAATTCAGAAACAGAGTAAACAGTTAGCAATTCAACATTGCCACCACACCCAAGTGCCTGATCAGTGGCTTGTATCTTTCAAGTCTTTCTTATTTCATTTTTCAGTAATTCATTGCTAGCATACTTTTCAAATCTATTAGCCTCCGATAGATAAAAATGAAAAAAAAAATCTTGGCCCTTCACCAGATAGTCTGAGAAGCACCACTTTGGAGGAACTAACCAATGACAAGAAGCTGGCACCCAGCCTGATGCATAATTCAACATAAAATAAAGCTGCAAAATGAAAGTTTAGCATTCAAAATGACACAAAACTTTTATGTGTGTTGGAGAAAAGTAACTCTATTAGATCAGGGCTTCTCAGCCTCTGGCGCTGACACATTTGGGACTGGATGATTCTTTGTCCTGGGTGCTGTCCTGTGCATCCAAACATGTTTGGCAGCCTCCAGGGCCTCTACCACTAGATATCACTACACCCCTCCCTTAGCTGTGACAACCAAAAATGACCCCAAGGAGGTAAAATTGCACTCCCCCACCCCACCCCACTCAGAGCTGCTGGCTTAGATGTTCTGTTTCTGTGTACGTGTGTGCATGTGTACACGCGTGCATCTAGGTGAATGTATGTGGAGGTGTATTTGTATGTGCACATGTATGTGTGTTTTTTCCCGGCCCACCTTCCTCACTCACACGGCCAGCCTGCCTGGCCCCTGCAGGCATCTGAGTGTGCAACACCTGGTGTTGCCCCATTACTCTTAAGGTCTGCCTGTCGGATTTCCCCTTCCTAAAGCTGGGCACAGCTACCACTGAGGACCCTCCAAGGAGGCTGTCATGGGAACCAGTGGAGCATCCGAGCAGTGGTCCACACGTGGGCGAAGCTGCCTTCAGTGCCTCCTACCCCACCTCCACCCCTAGAGCCCAGGGGCAGCAGACAAGGAGCTGGACATAAACCATGGCCTCCAGCAGGAGGCTGAGACCAAGAGGGTGGTCTCTGTGTACCACTGGTCAAGAAGAAGCTGGACAGCAGCGTGGCAAGGGGGCTGGTGGAGCAGAAGCTCCTAATGACATGTGGGGAGGACAGCCTTCAAACCGCAGGTGTCAGCACGCCAGCCTGGGGGTTCTGATTCACAGCGACCTGGCAGGGCCTCGGGGCCCGCGTTTTTTCAGCTCACCAGGTAACGCTGATGCACAGCAAGAGGTGAGACCTCCCTCTGAGGGCACCAGAATCCTCTAGGAAGCTTGACAAAAAGAGAGATTCTTTGCAGAAAAAAAAAAAAAAAGGTCTGACAAGTATTGGTGAGGATGTCCAGCAACTGGAACTTCCACACATGGCTTGTGGATACATAAAACGGTACAACTTTGGAAAGGGGACTGGCAATATCTATTAGAATCTCTAAACATGCATACCCTAAAACATACCTCAATAAAACTGATAAGAATATGCTACCCTATAGGCCAGCAAGACCACTTGAAGGCACACACCAAACAGAAATGCATGCATCTGGCTGCCAGGAGGCAGGTTGAAGAATTTTTTTTTCTTTTTGCTTTTTAGGGCCGTATGCGCGGCATATGAAAGTTCCCAGGCTAGGGGTGAAATCGGAGCTGCAACTGCCAGCCTACAACACAGCCACAGCAGCACAGGATCTGAGCTGCATCTGAGACCTGCATCACAGCTGATGGCAAAGCCAGATCCTTAAACCACTGAGCAAGACCAGGGATCAAACCCACATCCTCATGGACACTAGTTGGGCTCGTTACTGCCAGGCCACGACAAGAACTTCGGGTTCAAGAATCTTCAGAGCAGCATTTCCTGGAAGAGTCACAAACTGGAAATAATCCAGAAGTCCATCAATAGCAGAACAGATGAATAAAGACGGTGGTGTATTTGTGGAACGGAATACCACACAGCAGTGAAAATACTACACAGCTGCTGCTGCTACACAACACAGTGGCCAACCAAAACAGGGTGTCGAGTGAAAAGGGCTGGAGAGAGAAGAGTACACACTATGAAATTCCATTTATGTGATGGAGTTCCCATCATGTCCCAGTGGTTAATGAATCCAACTAGGAACCACGAGGTTGCAGTTCGATCCCTGGTCTTGCTCCTGGGTTAAGGATCCGGCATTGCCGTGAGCTGTGGTGTAGGTTGCAGATGCAGCTCGGATCTGGCATTGCTGTGGCTATGGCATAAGCTAGTGGCTACAGCTCTGATTCGACCCCTAGCCTGGGAACCTCCATATGCTACGGGTGTGGCCCTAAAAAAAAGGGGGGGGGAGAAATTCCATTTATGTGAAGTTCAAGAACAGGCAAAAATAAATTTTTTTGGCTAGTGATATATACAAAGTGGGTAACACCCCAAAGAAAACCAAAAGAATAATCAATCATTCAAAAGGTCAGGACCGCCAGCCCCTCAGGGCGGGACAGTGAGGGGGACGCAATTTGAGATGAACCCAAAGGGAGCTTCCAAGGGGCTGGCAGTGTTCTACTTCTTAACAGGTAGGTTACAATGGTGTTCACTTCTCATTACCTTTCCACTCCACCCTTCCCTTAGCTGTGACAACCAAAAATGTCCCCAAGGAGGTAAAATTGCACTCCCCCACCCCACCCCACTCAGAGCTGCTGGCTTAGATGTTCTGTTTCTGTGTAGGTGTGCGCATGTGTACAAGTATACTTTAGGATTTTAAATAGTAGGGGAAAAAAGTGTTTATGTCCCACTCCCAGCAATGTTGATTCCTCAGGTTTGGGTTGAGGCCCGGGAATGAGCATTTTAAACTTGCTCCCCCCCCGCCACCAGCACCCTCTGGAGATTCTGATTCCCGACGTCCTGGTGGGGGGGACCTCTAAAACACCCAATGAGCATGTGTCAGGAAGAGGAGCCCAGGAAGCCAGCCCCTAGTTGGCAGGTCCCACCTCTCAGAGCAAGTTGGGCTGTCGTTGGTAAGAGCCCAGAGGACCAGGGGCAATGCAGTGGCCAGCTGGCAGCGGGTCTGTTCATGCAGTACCCTCAAGAATGGCCTGGGGGGCTTAAGGAGGGAATTGCTCCTGGTGCCACTATGGGTGTGGGGGACACTGAAAGAGAGGGTGGGACAGAACTGGTTGCTAAAATCCCACTGCAGAGGGACTGGCGACCTAGTGTGCCCACACTGGAGGCCAGACCGGGCGACAGCCTTTGAAGGAAAACAAAAAGGATGGGGAGGAAGCAATTAAGGGGCTGCCATCAAGGAGGCAGCTGGCATCTGCTCGGGCATCTGCCGAGACTCGTTCTGTCTCCCCAGAGCCGAAGCGGTGGCGGGGGGGAGCGGGGCAGGACTAGGGAAGCGGAAGCTCAGGCCCACCCTCTGTGTGACAGGCAGACAGCGAGACAAGAATGACACGAATCCTGATCAGCCACGGGCAGCACTGGTGAGTCTTGAACACACTCCTTCAGCACAGGAAAGAGTGGGCTACGGCCCAGAAGCCCCTGAATTGCTGATCACGTTCTCAGAGCCAGGCCCTGGGGCAATGCTGGGAACAGAAGGACAGCAGAACGGGCGTGAGCGGGTATAACAGGGAGGCCTTCCTGGAGAGAGGATGCTGGGGTGAGGTCTGCAGGATTCGTGTGGATTAACTGGACAAGCCCCCACCCCTAAAAGGCGGAGAGAACAGCGCAGGCTAGAATCAGAGCCACAACCCTTGGCGGCAGCCACGGCTCCGGGGCTTCCCTGCATGAACACCAGTTATCTCAAGATGACTCTCTCGTGAGTATGCATCCATTTCCATTTTACAGATGAAGAAACTGGGCCACAGAGAGGTTAGGTAACCTGCACAAAGTCACACAGCTCATAAGTAGCAGAGACTGAATCTGAACACACTGAGCTACGCTGCCTCTCATTCGGCTTTTTTCCTCCAAGAATTGGACAGGAGGCCAGTGTGGCTGGAGCCCAGACAGGGTGGAGGCAAACGGTGAGAGCAATGGTGGAGAGGGAGGTAGCAGAGGACAAAAAGGGGATAATGGCCTTGATCCTGGCAGCAGTGTGGAGCCACCGAAGGCAGGAAGAATTGAGGGTATCGGACACGTTTTAAAGGTGCTGTCCAGGGAGTTCCCTTCGTGGCTCAGTGGTTAACGAATCCAACTAAGGAACCATGAGGTTGCGGGTTCGGTCCCTGGCCTTGCTCAGTGGGTTAAGGATCCGGCATTGCCGTGAGCTATGGTGTAGGTTGCAGACGCGGCTTGGATCCCGCATTGCTGTGGCTGTGGCGAAGGCCGGCAGCTGTAGCTCCTGACAGACCCCTAGCCTGGGAACCTCCATGTGCCATGGGTGCGGCTCTACATAAAAAAATAAATAAATAAAAATAAAGGTGCCGTCCAGCTAGGGGATAGCCAGAGACTGGCAACACTGGACCATCCACCAGCACCTCCTCTCTTGTTCTACACTAACTGAGCACTTGGAGGCACCCCAGTCTTTTCTTCAGACAGCCCTGTTAGGCAGCAAGGACACCTCCAATAGAAATGCACACATTGTACAACCTGATTAATGTGAGGACGCACTTTCTGGCAAGAGCCCCAAAGACCTCATTTAAACCACTAATGAATCTTCTACAAAGCGCAGTTAAGCCACTCCCACGGTCTCTGTTGCCATTTTTGCTTTACTGAGGTCGATTTCATGGAGATCGGGTGTTTCCTAATTAAAATTTGTGACGAAGACTGGAGTCATCAATCAGTTCCCTTGCCCACAGCATGCACTATCGATGGCAGCCACGTCCGCCCGCGCGGATTCCTGCTGCAGCCACGATTTCGCTCAGCTCCAATTCTCTCGGATCAGATTCTTGCAGATCTGAACGCTGGTACGGGGAGTTGGTTCTTCTGTCAATTTTCAGATCAGTAACTATTTTTACCATGCACCATTTTAACCCATGCCAGTTTTATTTTGTGTCGGTTATTTCTACGGATGATGTTCAGGACGAACTAGATTGGACGAATGGTCTGTGACTCTTTCTTAGGGAATTCTTGACAAATGGAAACATCCTTGCAAACCAGAATAAGAAAAGGAGTCTGAAGACAGGGAGGGAAATCCAGACCCAGACAGAAACCACAGACAGGGTCAGACAGGGTCAAGGAGGGACAGAGAGACACAGAGACAGAGGGAAAGAGAGAGCTGTGAAACAATAGGTTAGCTCCTGATGGCCCAGCAGAGCCAAACGACAGTTTCCAAACTAGTGGGCCACACTGCTCTGCCTCCTTCTCCAGCCACACACTGGACAGCCCCACCTCCAGGCCATGGTCCCACCCAGAAGGCCCTTTCCTCCTTCACTCTCCCCTCAGGACTGGCTCATCCTACTTCTCAGTAAAGCCTTTTTTTTTTTTTTTGTCTGTTTGCCTTATCCAGAGCTGCACTCGTAGCATATGGAGGTTCCCAGGCTAGAGGTCTAACAGGAGCTGTAGCTGCTGACCTTTGCCACAGCCACAGCAATGCGGGATCCGAGCCACGTCTGCAAACTACACCACAGCTCACGGCAACGCTGGATCCTTAACCCACTGAGCGAGGCCAGGGATCGAACCTGCAACCTCATGGTTCCTAGTCGGATTCATTAACCACTGAGCCACGATGGGAACTCCATCAGTAAAGCTTCACCAAATAAGACTAAAGGTCACTCAGACTGCATCTCAGCAGACAAGACATCTGGGCAGATACTGACCAGCTAACACCACCCCAGGCCCATGGAAAAGCAGGTCCAGCCCTTAGTCTGGAGCCAGGAAGCCCCTGTAAAAGGAGGACGGCTGATGACGTGGTGGAGGGAACCTGGGCGCTGGGGCCAGGTGGGCCTGGGTTTGCAGCTGACTGTCTCTTTTCAGTTTCTCTGCCTCAGATAACAGCTGCCCCATTTGAGAACCAGAGTTAAAAGCCTAGCATGCAAGTGTATGTAAGACTGGGGCCTGGTGTGAAGCACCCAAAAAATTCCTCTGTCCGGATGCTTTCTCTGGACCCCACCGCGCTGGGCTGAGGAAGAGGCAGACCCTCACGGGGCCAGCTTCAGAGCAATGGCTCCATCCTCGCCCCAGCCCTGTGGGGCAAGAAGGGTCTGAGCTTGGAGTCCCTCCTGCCTCAGCCCTCTGCAGGGCAGACCTTGACTCTGAGCTGGGCTGGGGCCAGGGCTCATTTGGGTTTTTCTTCTCTCACCTGCCACTCCCAATCCATCATGAGTGGCTGCCCGGAGCTCTGTGTTAAAAAAAGCCAATGAGGGAGTTCCCTTGTGGCTCAGCAGGTTAAGAACCTGACATAGTGTCCGTGAGGATGCAGGTTCGATCCCTGGCCTCACTCAGTGGGTTAAGGATCCAACATTGCCACAAGCCATGTAGGCTGCAGATGTGGCTTGGATCCGGCGTTGCCTTGACTACGGCGTAGGCCGGCAGCTGCAGCTCCAATTTGACCCCTAGCCTGGGACACAGCTCTAAATAGAAAAAAAAAAAAAAGTCTCTGAGGCTGAGTTAGCAGAAAAGTGCTGCAATCAATTACCAGCAGGCTGAGGAGAGGGTCTTGTGCTTTCTGTGTCTCTATGGGTGCAGTGAAAGACTGAGGGCCCAGAGATCTGAGTCTGGGTCAACTACACCACCACCTCCCTGGAACCCCATTCCTCATCTGGGAAATGGGCACAACACTGTGATTCATCTCACAGGACTAAGTGAAGTAAACAGTGTATATACATAGGTGCTAAGAAACATTTACGAATCAATGGGGTTTCTTCTCTCTTATTTATCTGTTAGGTTGATGATGAGGAAAAAGAATCCTGGACTGGGTCATCTTCACACTGGGTGACCCAGGTCAGCTGCTTTCTCTCTCTGATCTTCAATTTCTTCATCCAGAAAATGGGTCAGTTTCTTCTAAAAAGTTGAACATACACTTGGCATGCAACCCAGTGATCCCACTCCTAGGTATTTAGCCAAAGAAATGGAAACACGAGTTCACACACTTTTCTTTGAGTGCCTCTGGCACAGCAGTCCCAAACTTAGAACCACCCAGATGCCCATGAACAAGAGATTAAATTAAGCAAGAAAAAGAATGAGGCACCAATACACACAGCAGCACAGGTGGATGTGCAAGATATGCTGAATGTGCAAAGACTAGGTGCGTCTGGTCCCATTTCCACAAAACTCTAAAACAGACAAATTGAACTTATATTGATGAAGAGCAGATGGTTGCTTGCCTGGATGTGGCAGGAGAAGGAGGGGAGGAGGAAGTATCTGGGGAAGGGCAAAAGGAGACTTTGGGGGTGATGGAAATGCTCTAGTTACGCATGGATTGGGGCGGTGGTTACAAGCTGTACACATTGTCAAAACTTATATACTGTGCGCTGAAAATGAATACAGTGTACTATATGTAAGTTATACCCCAATACAATTAGTGTTAAAAAGATTGCTGGAGTTCCTGTTGTGGCTAAGTGGAAACGAATCCGACCGGGAACCATGAGGATGCACATTCGAACCCTGGCCTCGCTCAGTGGTTAAGGATCCTGCGTTGCCATGAGCTATGGTGTAGAAGGTCGCAGACATGGCTCAGATCTGATGTTGCTGTGGCTGTGGTGTAGACCGGCAGCTGTAGCTCCGATTAGAACCCCAGCCTGGGAACCTCCATATGCTGCGGGTGCAGGCCTAAAAGTGCAAAATAAATAAATAGTTTAAAAAAATAAATAAAAAGGATCCTGAGACAACCTTCTTGCAAACTTTCCAGGCCGGTCTGTGACGGGGTATCACATACCAATAGGTGCGCAGCATTTGTCACTCCAGTAGGAACTCTACGGGTGAAAGGGATTGGTGGCACTTCCGTGGAAGATGCCACAGGAGTAGCAGGTTTTGTTGGGATTCCACGGGTCTGAGTCAGGCTGGCCTGGACGGAATCTAGTCTCTCGCCTTCACCATCCCCCTCTGCCACCAGGGGCAAAGCAGTTTCCCTCCTGAGTCTCAGTGTCTGGAATACCCCTCTGGGTCAAGGTGAGCAGTCCCTGGCTTTGGACTGAACACCAGGCGTGTCATTGGCCCCCATCAAATGCATCCTCCTCCAGTTTCCCGGTGAAGAGAAGGGCAGCAGAGAAGGAGCATCCCCAGGGCTCCAGCTCCACAGTGGCAGAGGGGGCCAGAATCGTGCTCTTCTCGCCATTCCTCTGGGCACTGGGCAGGCCTGTCCGCTGCATGCATAACGGTCTCCTCTGCCGCTAATTACTGTGGTTCTCCCATCAGTGTCACAGCAGCCCCTTCCTCCACAGAGCAGCCAATGCTAAACCACCTCATGTAAGGGGACACAGATAGCCCCCATCAGTCTGGGGGACCCTGCAGGACAGAGCTAGTCTAGCCACCTCGGCACCCCAGCACCCAGAGCAGATGTGCACCAACCAACACTCATTTATGAATAGTGAAAGAAAACCACACCCAGTTCCCAGGGGCCCCGGAAAGTTCTCTTCCCCTCTCCCTCTGCTGAGGCCACGTGGCCTCTCCTGTCCTTCCCTAAGTGGCTTCTTCCAGCCTTAGGTGAGAAGGGGACAAATATGCCTTTACTTTGCCATGTGGTGCTCATTTGAATAAGTACTTTTGTTGCTCTGTGACGTTCATTTTATGTATCAACTTGGCTGGGCCAGTTGTTTGTTCAAATACCAGGCTAAATGTTGCTGTGAAGGTGTCTTGTAGACGTGACTGATATTTACAGCCAGCTGACTCCGAGTGAAGCAGATGACCCTCCACCACGTGGAGGGCCTTACCCAGTGAGGTGAAGGTCTCGGGGCAAAGCCTGAGGTTCCCCCAAGAAAAATTCTGCCTCAAGCCTGCAGCACAGAAACCCTGCCTGAGTACAGCCGACCTGAGTTCCACTATGGATTTCTATATGACAGCCCCACAATCGCGTGAGCCAATCCTTTAAAATAAATGTCACTTTTTTGATAGAGTGAGAGATAGATAGACAGACAGACAGACAGTTGATCTCCTATTGGTTCTGTTTCTCTGGAGGACCCCTGACTGGTACACTTGGAGCCCACTCTCCGCACCCAAGTGAACACTGAGGTCCCACCATGGATATCAGTTGCTTCCACCTGTCCAACATTTGGACCCTGGTCTCCTGGTAACAATACTCCACAACACTCCGATTTTGCTCTGGGGACAGCCCCCTCCCAACCCTCTGTCCATGCAGTTCATGTGGCTGAACTTGCTTCCAAGGTGGCACAGCCAAGTTTAGCCAGTCAGAGCAGTCCATTCTCCAGGCCACAGTGACCGGCTGGGGAAGAGACATACGACCCAACACTGTCCAATGGAGGACAGCTCCAGGACTTTTGCTGGAGCCACCTGTGTGGCTGTTCCCACCAGACAGTAGAATGGTATGAGTATGGAGTAAAGCCAGCCCCACAGAGAAAGAGAGACAAGGAATAGAGAGACGGAGCTCTGATGTCATCTTTTGAGCCCCTGGATTCAGCCCTTCCTGAAGCTGCTATGAACACATAACTTCTCTCTCTTGCTTTTGCCAGTTGGGATTGGGTTTCTGTCATTTACAACCCAGAGCTTCCTGCCTGTTACTGCCTCCTTCACAGGCTTGAGAGTGAGCAGATGGCCATGGCTCAGCTGACAGGGCCTGGCTTGTTTTGTACCCTGGAGGGTGTGAGCCTGAAGCAGAGCTGATGAGCAGAGCAACCAAGGGAAGGCTGTGGAGGGAGAGGTGACCCAACACCAGGGCTGCGAGGGGGGGACAGGCTGGGAGAGAGGAGAGCAGCCGGCCTGGTGAATTTCCATGTTTTGCTCTGTGGCTGTGATACCTGCTTGTCTGCAGGAAACCTGCAATAAAGTGACATCTCAACTCCCATCCTCAGTGACGGTCCCATGCGAACACTCAACACTGCCAGCCTTTTCAACATCAGCCCTTCTGGTGGGTATCTCTCTGTGCTTTTACTTCCATTTCCCCCGTGAGATGCTGCCAAGCACCTTTTCACATATTTACCATCCAGCTGGATCTCCTGTGTGAAATGCCCACTCAGGTCTCGCAGCCAGTTTGCTATTGGGTTGTCTGCCATTTTCTTGTTGATTTATAAGAGCTCTTTACATATTTTGGAAGAAGCTTTTGGGTTGTTTTTTTTTTTGGCTGCACCCATAGCGTGTGGAAGTTCCTGGACCAGGGACTGAACCCATGCCACAGCAGTGACCAGAGCTGCTGCAGGGACAATGCTAGATCCTTAAACTGCTGTGCTACAAGGGAACTCTAAGACCTTTTTTTTTCTTGATAATATATGTTAAATATGACTGCAAGGTGGGCATAGAAAGACCACAGGCCACTCATGAGACTCAGGCTTATTCAGGATGAGTCTAAAAGAGGTCAAGGTGCAAAGTTTAGATATTTTAGGAATCTCTGACCGTACACCTAGATTACGTAAAGAATTCCGTCTCAGCCCAGGGAGATCAAGAAAGCAGGAAGGGAAGGGAGGAAGAAGGCCAACAAGTATTTTTCCCGTGCCTGATGTGTCACCTGCTTCATCTCACATGCTCCTGCAGCCCTGACCTTCCCAGAACAGGAAGACCTGTCTGCACCTCAGGGCCACTGCACTGGCTGTTCCATCTGCCCATGCAGTTCCCCAAATGGGCTCCTTCTCATTGTTCAAGTGTGTGCTTGACCGTGACCTCCTCAGCCTTGCCTTGGATTCATTCATTCTCATTTCATAGCCTGTCGCTAGAGTGGACACCCATTTGTTGACAAGGTGCTTGGCTGGCTGGCACACTAGGACAAAAGATCCATCAGGCAAGGGGCCATCTGTCTTATTCACACTGTACCCCAGGGCCTAAGGCACTGTCTTTACCCAGCAGCTGCTTTGTCCAAATATTTATTGGACAAACAAATAAACAAGGCTCACAACCGCCCTGTCAGGTAAAAGCCAACATGTGCCCATGTCTCAGATGGAGATGTTGAGACAAGTGACATATCCATTTGTCCAAGGTCTCAGAGGAAGTGAGGGGAAGTCCCATGCTCCTGACTGCGCAGACTGCCCTGTCCCCTGCCCCTCCAGACTCCTTTTAGCTCTGGGGGCAGTAGTTCCAGGAACTGCTATCCAGGCAAGGAGAACAAGAGAACTGAATGCATTGGGGAGAGTGTGAGGCCAAGACCCCTGCCGAGAGGCCAGTGCATGAGCCAGAAACACACCACGTTTGCAAAAATTCAGCCACCGCAGCAGTCAAGGAATCTCCAGAGATGCTCTTAGAGTCCCCTGGCCTATCCCCCCTCCCCAGAACAGAGGTCCTTTTGGAAGCAGCCTTGATGGGGAGCTCACCCCCTCCCAGGGCAGTCCAATCCAGTCTGGTCCAAGGGGGGAGCAAGAGATTCTGGGACCTTCCTCCACCTGAGCTTGGCTGGGAGGGGACGCCCAGCACCTTCTGAACTGGAAACTTTGAGCACTGCTGGATATGTGGCAAGAAATTAGGTTAAAGCAGGAATAATCAGCTCATTAACCCCCTCGCTAGACTCCACACGCGCGCAGAGCCTGTTTCGGAGCGACGCTGCCTGCCGTCACTGTCTGCCTGGATCTGGGTGGAGCAGTGCGAGTGAGATATTTTATTTATGTGTCGTGCATATTTATTAGGAAGGAGTAAATAAATTAGCTGCTTGCCATCTGTAACCACCAGCCCACATGAAGCTCCCTCCTGCCTCCTCCACCTCGGGGGAGGAGCCACACTAGCAAAGCCCAGATCCTGAAAAGACGGGATTTCTGTTCTAGCAAGATTTTCTCCAGGGTTTGAGCAGCCTAGAATTACAAATTTTCTGAAAAGAAATGGATATCGGGTACTATTTTAGGCTACTTGCCAATAGCTGATCTCCCAGCAAGCCTAGGAGGTGGGCACACTGTCATCCTCATTTAAAAGATGAAGGCAAGGAGGCTTAGAGAGGTCAGGTCACTGGCCCAGGGTCACACAGCAAACGAGTGAAAGAGCTAAACTCAAGCCAAGGGAGGCTGAAAGACTTCTGCAACGTGCTGGGGAGAAAGGCTGGACCAGGAGGCAATTATATTCTGGCTTTGGTGCTAGCTGCTGTGGGACCCAGGCTGGCCCCTTAACTCTCCTGGCCCTTCTCTGTTGAATAAGAAAAAAAAAACATGACAGGACAGACTTCACATGGTGGAGAAGCAAATCATCTGAAACCTGTGGGCCTTCAAGCACACCTCAGAGCCTCCTGACTCTCCCACTAAAGGGACCGGACAACCCTCCGCCCACCCCTACCCCAGGCTTGCTGTGTAACTCTGGGCATATCGGTGAACCTCGCAGAGCCTCAGTGTTCCCTTCTGTAAGATGGAAAAACAGCTAGGTTCGGGAGGGCGCCAGCTGCAAGGAAGAGGACTTCATGATTGCAGAAAACTTTGCAGGTCTGTTAGAGGCAAGCAGCAGGTTGGGGCCAAGGCCAGAGGGGCAGAAGGGAACCAAGAAGGCCCACTGGTGCTCTAGAGCCCAGAGAGGGGCCATGACTTGCCCAGGGCCACACAGCAATCACAGGCATGGGGAGCCTCTGATCATCTGCGTTCCAGGCTGTGGAGACAGAGGCCAGGGCGCTGAGCCCAGCACTGTCCAAGCTTAGCCTGGATCTGAATCTTTTATGAAGCGCCATAAATCTCTCCAGAATTGTTCCTGCCCACAGCCCACAAGCCCTGCCTCGCTGCCTCTGCCTCCCGGCAGGCCCTTTCCATTAAATTAAGTGCAGAATCCAATGCAATTGCTTTTGATTTCCCCCGAGGGGCCACCTGCCACCTCGCTCCAGGGTGCCTGCAGGGCCAGGGCTGCTGCAGGGTGATCACACACCCTCACAAACAGCACAGAGATTTCGAAAAAAAATATTTAAGATGTTTGACTCGGTATCTTCAGAGCTAACATTAGGGAGCCCCATGTGGTGCTGGCACAGCCCCCTGAAAGCCCCAGGGAGGCAGAATAGGCCCAATTCACACAGAGGGACAGTTCAAAGCAAACCAAGACCCACCAGGTCCCCAGTTCCAGGCTGAAGGAGTTGGGGGTGGGGAGCTGCAGATGGGCAGAGCCAGCTCGTCAGAGGGCCACGGTCGGGGGAACAGGCGTGAGCTGCAGCAGGAAGGAGACAGGTCAGACTTGAAGGAGTCCAGATGCAGCCCAGGTACACTCTGCACCCAGCAAGTCTCAGCAACCCCCCCCCCCCCACCGCTCGACTCCTTCACGAGGAGGAAACAACAGGAACAGCACACGCGCAACTGTTTTCCCAGGACTTCCAGAAGAAACTCAGGCTTCTCCCCTTAGCCTGCGGGGCCCTTCGGCCTCACCCCACTCCACTCTCTGGCACCCTGGCCTCCATCCTTTCAACACCAGGAGCACTGCTGCCCCAGGGCTCTGCCCCCACTGGTACTCTGCCTCTAAAGTTTCTCTCCCAGTCTTCCCTTGGCTGGTCCCAGCATAAATGTCACCTCCTCCAGAAGGCCCTCCTGGACTACCTGGTCACCCTTTACCATCTCATCCCATTTCTCCATTTCTCTCTCTCTCTCTTTTTTTTTTTTTTTTTTGCGTTTTAGAGCCGCACCCATGGCATATGGAGGTCCCCAGGCTAGGGGTCCAATCAGAGCTGTAGCCACTGGCCTTCGCCACAGCCACAGCCACGCGGGATCCGATCCACATCTGCGACCTACACCACAGCTCACGGCAACACCAGATCCTCAACTCACTGAGCGAAGCCAGGGATCGAACCTGCATCCTCATGATGCCAGTCAGATTTGTTTCCTCTGATCCACGATGGAAACTCCTTTCATCCTACTTTGTCTTCTGAGCAGCACTTTGCTTCTGTGAACTCTTCCCTACATATTCACCTGTTTATAGCCCACCTCCCCTGCTCCATAAAGGCAAAGACACTCTGTCTCATTCACTGCTGCAGCCCCAGCGCTTAGAGCAGTGGCCAATATATGGTAGTTCGTAGTTAAACAATTGTAAATGAATGAAAACAGTGAAGGAAGGAATCAGCCCACATGGCGTCTGATGGGTCTGACACCCCGGCCAGGATACAGGCAGGAGGGAGGCAGCAAATGACCGGAGTCCAGCGAATGGATGACAGCCCCCTGCCCACCCTCAGCACCCAAGGTTGGTTCCCAGAATCAAAGGTGCAGGGAGGAGGGGTGGCTTCCTAGACCGAGTGGGGAGGCCTCGCGGGATATGCAGGATGAGAAATGGTCTAGAACATGAGGAATAGTAATGCTCCAGGAAATCATGCAGCCATTAAAAATGACAAGTGTAAGAAATAACATCTGCAGGGGAGAAGACTTGGCAGAATTGCCTTATTTACACTATGTTGCAGCAAAATGCTACAAACAACCTTGTTATCCAGCTGGGGAGGGGTGGGATGGGGTGGCAGGTAAATAAGCTATGCCCCATACAGACACTGGACTGGAAGTTCTGCAGCTAGAACAATCCAGGGAGAGGCTGACCCTACAAAGCCAACTGAAGAAAGAGCAAAACATAAAATGGTCTATGTCCTATGATCTCAACAAAAATAGACAGTGGAAAAAAGACTGGAAGGAATTATATCAAAGTGTCCCTGGAGAGTGAGCTGACAGAGAATGATTTTCATTTTCTTCTTGGTCTTTATCTTTCTTTACAAAACGGTCTACACTTAACAACAATTGCATGCTTAACTGGGGAGGGAGGTAACTTCATTTCAAATGATACTATTACTCTTTAATGACAGCAAAAGGCCAGAGGAATGTGTAGGCAGAATCAATGCTTCATGGAGAGGGAGGGGAGGGTACATTGCAAGGTCTTTTTTTAAATTGATATTGCTGCGCTTAATCATTTTAAAAGTTTAAATGTCTGATACACATAAGATTTCTTTATTGGAAACACAGACAAAGGAAGTGCCAGGAAACTGGACAATAGGAAGGTCAAGAAACCAGTCCCGTTTCAGGGACCAAGCGGGCTCTTCTCCTTTCTGGGCCTCTGTCTCCTGGTCTATAGAAAGGGGTTTGTCCCCCACTGTTGCTGGAGGATCCAGGCCTCTATAGAAGGGGTGTGCCTGTGCCCAGCACTTAGCAGACGCTCGGGAAATGCCACTGCCCTCCGCCCCCAAACAAGGGAGAGCTCAGCCAGGGTCCTTCCAGCTGTCACACTCCCACCGGGTAGACAGGGAGTGGTCACAAAACCCTTTTGATTTTGCACTCCAGCTACAGAAAAATGTCTGTACCCTCCTCTGCAGTAACTGGTGTGCATTACTTATGGATTACCCAGGCTCTCCTCTAATTGTGTATCACATCATACAGCACACACACACACACAAAAAGTGTAATCAAACACAAATGTAAACTGAAGCTCTTAATATTTTTTTCCATATTCCTCCTCAAGAGACATTCCAGGTGTGGTAGCCACACCCCACTTTGGGGACCACTAGCCCAGCCCATGAGCTCCTGGAGGGCAGAGGTCACCAAGGGCTCAGGCAGCCAATCATCCCAGCACATTGCTGACACCCACTCAAGAGCAGTTTCCAGGGAGGTCTGAGGTTCAGGCTGGTTTCTGTTTGAAAGAAACCAACCACCACAAAAAGGACATCAGTCAAATGAGAGTCTGAGCCCTCAGGTCTGAGGAACCCTGGGCTCCCCGTGGGACCTGGGCCACACTCTCCTCTCTGGACAGTGTCCTGGCCTAAAATCTGAGACCTGAGCTGGAGCAGGCGGTCTCTGAGTGAGGGTCCTTCCTGCTGTCTGCAGGCACCACCCACTTGAAGGAGGTAAAGCAGCGTCTCTGCGAGGCCAGGCGGCTACAGTGACCTACCCCCTCCAGGGGCCAGCCTGACTATAAAATACAGCTGTCCCCATCCTGCCTGCCCTCCAGGACTCCTGCCACCCCAGAGCCAGCTGCCCGTAAACCCAGATGTAAATCTTGAGACCCAGATCCGTCAGGACAGCAGGCAGGCAGTAAATCCACAGCTCCGGGGTCTCTGGCAGCAGCATCTTGGGAGAAATCATTTTCCACCTGAGGATAAATGACCCTTGCTGGACAAGAGAGGGGAAACATTTGCTTGTTTGGCTGAAAAGGATGCCTCCATGGGGTCCCCCAACTGGGCTGCCAGCTCCCAGGGCTCTCCGTCCAGGCACCTCCAGGACAGCGGTCTCGGGGCAGCCGCTCCTGACCACCCCCCCCCCCCCCCCCCCCTCCATGAAAGACACCAGCATAACCCCCCAGGCCCCGAGGAATCCAAGGCAGGAGACCCTGAGCATCACCAGGCCTCGGTCGGGTCCCCCCCACCGTTCATGCCATGTCTGGCCTTTCCTGTGGCCTGCCTCCCTCGGCTCGACGCTTCCAGTCGGAGGCCAAACCAAAGCCACCATCTTGCTAGCCCAGCGACCTTGAACAAGTAAAACCATTTCAAATCTTGATTTTTCTTTTACAAAATTACACAAATCCCAAAAGGGAACGTAAGCTGGAAGAGCCATTTTGGAGAACCCCATGGCCTTGGGGCTAGCAGTGATCAGTTTCTCCTCAGATGCAGCTGTGATCACATCACGTTGATCTTTAAACATCCCCGTGTTTGAATGGGTCTTCTTTGGGTCCAGTATATCTCATAATAAAAGAGCAAAGTGCAGAAGTGCACGAGCACAGGCCACCGCTTGTTTAAGATGGGGGACAAACAGGAATGTACAGTTGCTCATGTACACGTGGAAGAAACTTCTAGAAGGATATGCTAGAAAGAGATGCTGGCTGTTATCTACCATGTGAGAAGTGGGAATTGGGCAAACAAAGGCAAACACTGGAGAAAAATTCTTCACAGGTGAGGGAGTTTTCTTTTCTTTTTCTTTATTAAGGGCTGCACCCGTGGCATATGGAAGTTCCTAGACCAGGGGTTGAATAGGAGCTGCAGCTGCCGGCCTGCACCACAGCCACAGCAATGCTGTATCCAAGCTGCATCTGCAACCTATGCCGCAGCTTGTGACAATGCCGGATCCTTAATCCACTGAGCGAGGCCAGGGGTTGAACCTGCATCCTCACAGATGCTATGTTGGGTTCTTAACCCACTGAGCCACAAAGGGAACTCCCCCAGGGATGTGTTTTGAGGTTTGAACCATGTGGCCCCTGAGTTCTCACTCCAGTCCCCTGTTGATGGAAGTTGGTTTCTGCCCTTTTTTTGTTTTGTATTGTTTTGTTTTCATTTTGTTTGTCTTTTTAGGGCTGCACCCACGGCATATGGAGGTTCCCAGGTTAGGGGTCCAATCGGAGCTGTAGCCGCTGGCCTAGGCCGTAGCCATGACAATGTGTGATCCGAGCTGCACCTGTGACCTCACCACAGTTCATGCCAACATCAGATCCTTAACCCCTGAGTGAGGCCAGGGATCAAACCCGCATCCTCATGGCTACTAGTAGGTCTTAACCCACTAAGCCACAATGAGAACTCCTGCCCTTTTTTTTTTTCAGCAACACTACAATGAAGGTCCTGTTGCCTTATGCATCTGTGTTAGATTTTTCTCTAGAGCAGATTCTTAGAAAAGGGATGGCTGGATCAATAGGTGTAAGCACCTCCCATATTGACAGATAACCATCAAACTGTCTGCCAAAACAGCCCTTAACCGGCTTGCTGCATATGTCAGGTTCTGCTCCCCCATGGTCTCACCAATAGTAGATGCTACAAAATTTTCCCCTCAAAACTGGTATCATGTTGTTTTTTCTGTGACTGTTTTTCTAATGCTAACAGAATAATCCCCTGAAATGGTAAGGTTGGCCATCTTTTCATTCACTTTCTGTCCATTTGTGCTGCTGCTTCTAGTAACTTCCTGCTCAAATCCATGCCATTCCTCTTAGGCGGCTTATCTTTTCTTATCGATTTGCACATCTCCCAGCACTCTGAGCTAATACTGAGTATTATTCTTTATCAGGGGTGTATGTTGTAAAGAACTCTTCCTCCTGGTCTGTGGCTTGTCTTCGAACCTTGCGAATGGTTTCCTTGGTCATATAAAAAGTCTGCATTTTTATGTGGTCCAATCTCCATCCTTTCTTTCATGGCATTTGCTGCTGGAGCTTCTTTCCTCATCTGATAACCCTGCCTTGCAGGGTTGTTACAAGAATAAGGCATCCAGAAGTGCTGAGCAAATGCTCTTAAAAATGATAAGGACATTCATTCTGAGGGAGGTCTCCCTGCCTCTGAGCCCCCGGCAGGCAGCAGAAGCTTTCTGAAGTTATCTCTCCCCTGCTTGAAACATTTGAGTTGCCTCAAGAAATGAAGCTTAAACTCCTTTAGGGGGTGACTTCAAGGTCTCATGCACTGGGCAAGGGCGTGAACACGCCATCGGTTGGATGTAGTGTGGAAGTGACCCCACTCCACAGTGGACAGCACAAATGCAAGCCCAGGGTTGCCCGATCCTTTGAAGAAAGCTGCACATTTGTTTTTTAAACACGAACTCTCTCCCCTGCCCCTCCCACTTACCCTCAAAATTTAAAGGTAACTAATTTTTTTTTTGTGGAGGTCAAGCAAGGTCCATTTTTGAGCTGGGGATGGCCATTTCTTCCCTCACACTGTGGACCCTCTGCCCCCTTGCTCCCCCCACACACACTTCATGCAGCTGACATGCCAGCCACACAGCACGGCTGTGGACCCAGCATGTTTTCCTGAACTCTGTGCGTTTGCACATGCTGACCTCTTGGCCTTAAATGCCCTTCCCTGCTCTGTTCCTTCCTGGGCAACTCACAGTCGCTCTTTAAAACCCAGGTCAGGTGTCAGCTCCTATTCCCCAGCCCAGACAGAATCCCAGGCCCCTTTCCTGAGCACGCCACCACTGTGACTCCTGGGACCAGAATTCCAAAGGAAGCAGCCTGGGGTCACAGAAAGACTCCTGGCTCAGGAGAAAGACATTCCTCGGGTGAAATTCCTGCTCTGCCACTTTCCAGCAGTGGCATTCTCAGAGAGTTCCCAACTGTGAGTGGAGATAATGAGCCCTGTATGTGGTCGGCTTTCTGGGAGACCAAGTGAAACACCATAAGAGAAGGTCCTGGCACATAGCAGGGGCTTAATAACAATTTGTGGAATGAAAGAATAACTTTTAAAAATGAACAAGTATTTCCCGAGGCTTCTCTGAACTCAGCACATGGAAAAGCTAGCTGATTTCCTGGAAGGGAGCCTGGAAGTGATCTTAACTCCTGTGTGGCCTGCCCTAAGCGGCAATCTCCCACTTTCAGAAAAGCCTGTGGACCATCCACCTCCCAGCAGCAGGCACTCTGAGGAGCCATCAAGGCAGAGAGGTGAGTCCCCAGAGGGCAAGCTGAGACTCAGTCCCCACAGGAGGCACAGAGGGCAGCTCCAAGCCCCTGGTGTTTGGGAAGGTCAGACGGAGGCAGCAGCCAACATGGCGCAGCCCCACACCCTCATGCGCTGTGAGGTCAGCGGTCCCCTTGGTTTTCTTCAGCATCGTGTGCCCAAGTCTGGCCTGTAACAGGTGCTCAAAAAACATCTGCTGATTAAATGGATGACTTAATTAAATAATATGAATAAGGATGCTTTGCAAAATGTAAACTGCCCTACAAATGCATCCGGCCGCTCCTTGAGAGGGGGGTCCCTGCCTCCCTTGTCCTGGCCTGCTCCCAGGCTGGGACATCTGGGCTGGACACTGAAGACCCACAGATGGGCAGTTCCGGGTTCCTGCCCCATACAGCTTCGTAGCTAATGGAGGAGGTAGATGAGCCAACACAGAGTTATGCTCCAACAGGAGAGGAGCCAGGACAGAAACGTGGTGGGAAAGACCAATTCTGCCATGCTGCGAGGAGGGACAACAGGAAGCCGCACCCTGGCCTAGTCTCAGGGTTGGAACCAGAGGAAACAATAATTTGCTAGGTGAAGAAGAAGGAGGGGGACAGGCACTCCATACAAGGGGAGCAGCCTGAACAAAGGCTCAGAGGCAGGGCAGAACAAGGTCTGGGCACGATCAGGGAGCAAAGAAAGGTTGGTGTGGCCAGATCCCTAAGGGCCTTAAATATCAGAGGCCTCCAGCTTCAGAAGGAGTGTCATTTGACACTCAGAGTTCCTCTGAACTGGTGTTTAGAATTTTAAAGTTGGGAGGTAGTGAGTAAAACTCTAGATGTTTAACTTCTCTAGAAAAAAAATCAGATGATCTGATGGGCTGAGCCAGGGCTCCTATAAAGTCTAACTCTCTGGTTCAACTTTGTCCCCCAGGCCTGTTCACTCCCTTGGCCCACAAATAGGTATTGAGCAACTACTACATGTCAGGCAATGTGCTAGTTCCTGGGGATACAATGAAGAATAAGATAGGCACAGTCACAGCCCTCGTGGCATTTATATTTTGGTGGGAGAGAAAGGCAATAAACAAGAGTGTAGCAAAAGGTCAGGCAGGGCAAAAAGCTGGGAAGGAAAAGAAAGTTACAGGGGCTAAAGGGCACCGTTTTATTTATTAATTTATTTATTTTGCTTTTTAGGGCCGCACGCACAGTATATGCAGATTGCCAGGTTGGGGGTCTACCTGGAGCTACAGCTGCCGGCCTACCCCACAGCAACATCAGACCCGAGCACGTCTGTGACCTACACCCCAGCTCACGGCCACACCAGATCCTTGACCCACTGAGCGAGGCCAGGGATCGAACCTGCAACCTCATGGTTCCCAGTCGGATTCGTTTCCACTGAGCCACGACAGGAACTCCAAGGGCACCATTTTAGATGGATGGCCAGGGAAGGCCCCTGTGAGGCGGAGACAGTTGCCCAGATCTAAATGAAGTGAGTGAACCATGTACACACAAGGTAAAAGATCAACAGAGCAAAAGGAACAGCAAGTGCAAAGGACCTGAGGCCTCCTTCATTCACCTTCTGGGTCACTTGCCTTTCCCCATTAGGAATTTAAGTGTGAGACCCCTATTCGAAATCATAAACCATAGGGGTAATGTGTAAGCAGACAAAAACCACCCCTAAATGTGTTTTTCAGATAGAACACCTCTGATGAGTGGTAAGGGAGGCACGGGGAACAGGGAGATGGGTGGAAGGCATTGTATGGTTTTCCTCCCTTTGGAAAAAAGTATCAGGATGTCAATGAAGAAGCAGGGAAGGTTCATCATACAGGGCACATTCAAACTTGTGCCCGGGATAGAGAAGCCAAGAGTGGGAGCAGGGAAACCCTCATTTCCTTCCTCACCAGCTGCATCATCTGCCAAGCCCTGCAAAGTGGGAGGCAGGAGTGGGGACAGACTGAGAATGATAAACCTTCTGCAGCCCCAGAACTGTTTGTTGTTGTTGTTGTTGTCTGTTTTTTTCCCAAGCCTGTCTGGGCTGCTGCTTCTGAAAGTCAGCTGCAAAGGAAATGATTCAGTGGGGTTTTTGTTTGTTTCCCCATCCCCTGTCTAAGCAAAATAAAAGTGTAGACTCCTTGTCCTTTTGCCCACAAAGTGAAAGAAAAACAGATACTACTGTTGTTAAAAAGGAGAGAAAAGACAGATTTACAATCTTATAGCATCCTTCTTGGCTGGGAAGGGGGTAGGGGAGGCGATTCTACACGCTGACATCACAGTCTTCATCACGGGACATAACTTCCGCCACTCAAAGCTTTATTTGCATTTTTGGAGGTACAAGGAGATGTTTAAAATCAGCGCCCGTGTTGACACTGCAGTTATTAAAATGAAACAAAATATCCATGCCCAAGTCTGGCTGGTTCTCCTTAAATTTATCTGGGCCACAACTACCTGACTTAAGGCAACAAGCAGATGTTTCACAGCAGGAAGCACATTGGTGCCAGATGCTACCGCTTTGTTCAAGACGGCACACATACACACTAGCAGACACACACACACTCAGGGCAGTGAATATTCGCAGCTCCCCTTCCAGCATTTGGCATGCCTGCATGGACCATTTGTAACCTCTGCTTGTAATTCTGACAGAGAGATGAGCAGCAGGAGTAAGTAGCCAATCAGATCCCACCCCATCGTCTTCCTGTTGTCGCCTAGGTAACCAGCACAGGGACACATCAGCTAGCTGGGTACCACAGCAATGGACACAGACACACGTTCCCCTAAAAGTCCATAATTGCAGAGATGCTGAACGTGCCTATCAGAACCCTGGACAGCTCCTCCATCGCTGGTATTTTAGTACTTTAGGTTCCCGTCTGTCTTGCTGCCTCAGCTCCTAAAGCTTTCCCACATCTGCCCCTATATTCATGCCACTCCTCTGCCTGGCATGCCTCTCCCCTCTGCCATCTCCATCACTCAAAACCTTTCTCACCTTTGGAGCCAGCCCAGTCCTTGGTCAAGACTTCCAACAACTTCCATCACAGAATAAAACCCACACTCCTTCCCCTACAGTGATCTGTCCTTTCATGATCTGGCTCCTGCAGCCTAGTCATTCATCACTGCCTCTCTCATTTCTTCTTTCTCTTCCTACAACAGGTCAAACCTGTCCTCCCCACACCACCCCCTGCAACCAGGGCTTTTCTTGGTACTCGATGTTCCCTCTGCCTACATAGCTCTTCCTTCAGCTCTTGGCATGACTGAGCTTTCTTGGTCTTTAGTCTTGGCTCAAAGGTCACCTTCTTAGAGATGCATCACCTGGCCCCCCCAACCCTTTCTGAATAAGTCCCCTCCGCTGGGACTCTCCACATTGCTGTATGTTCCTGTGTTGTTGTCATTACACTACTGACTCTGAAATGATCCCATTCCTATCAATTTGCTTACTTATTCTCTGCCTCCCCCACTAGAATGTAAAGTCTGTTACAGCAGGGTCTTCGTTTTGTTCGTGGCTGTATCCCCAACCCCAGAACAGGGCCCAATAAATATTTGTCAAATGAATTAAAAGTCATCTCCTCCTTACTGCTTCTTTATTTCCCCATCTAATAAGAGAGTTGGATGTGATGACTTCTATTAACCCTCCTGGCTAACATTCCAAGAGTCCATTAGAGAGCAGAAAGGACTGGCATAAGGAGGAAAATTAATCAGGCCACACCAGCGGAGCTCTGACCTTCTCCACTTGGTCACAGCGCCCTCCTCCTCTGAGCAGCCTCCCTCACAGGAAGTAGCTGCTACTTTCATCTTCAAGGTCCCCAAGCACTGGACACCTTGAACTTTTGCTATCTGAGGGACTGGGGGCAACTCAAAGCTGAACACTGACTTTTATTTTTCTGATCCCATACAGAGATCAGCAAGAGCCTGGGGGTGGGGGTGGGGTCCTCTAGAAGCGTTTGCTGTGATGACTAGAAGAGAATATGTCACTGTCTACAAGGCCACAAACATCAAAGTGGAAGTTCATTAGAATACAAGTCACACACATACACCCTTCAAAAACATCAGGAAGTTAGAAACAAAAAGTTCCCCAACTTCAGTGGCTGCATGTGTCTCTCTTCAAGGGACGTGACTACTACGTAAGGTTCTAAAAACTCTGCAGTGATCTGGACATACATTCTGCGTAAGTGTGTGCTGAGCATAACCATGCTTTTAGCCAACCTCATGGGGCAAGGCTAGGTGGTAGATTCAAGTGGCTACATTATGGTAGACACAACCCAGATTGGATCCCCCAAACTCTAGGTGTGGGGAGCCTCAAGCTAAACCCTCGTAATCCAGAAATCCACCTTGAGTCCTGAGTTCTCCACTGACCAGTACACCAGATCATCTCCCCAAACCTAAAGTAGATGTAAAGATCAAGAGAGGAAGAATGGGATTAGTATTTCTTGAGCACCTGCTATGCGCTAGGCCCTGTTAACACCGACTCTTCAAGACCTTCTGCAAGGTTAGCCTTCCCACTTTATAGATGAAAAACTTGAAGCTTAGAAGAATTAAGCAGTGTGCCCAAGGTCACACAGCTGGCAAGCAGTAGGACTAAGCTGGAGACATGAATCTGGTCTCCAAGCCCCCCAGTTCTTTACCTGGGCCTTAAATTACACCACAGAATAAGCAGATAAGCTGGTCTTGTTAAAATGTCCCTCCTGCTGGCTGAAGCTCTTCTCTGAGGAGGCCAGGTCTGTGCCCCAGTCTCTGCATCTCCCTCTGTCACCCTCAGGCTCGGGTGACCTCCCACCACAATCTCGTCCAGCTGGACCCACATCTCAGAGTTTCTCATCTGAGACCCAGCCCATGGGAAACAATTTTCCCATGGCTCAGAGAAAGCTGCGGGTTTTGTCTTTTTAAAACAGTAATTTCCTACCGGTGCGGGTGGATGCACTAGCCACTCTCTGATTTTTGTTGTGCTCAAAGATCAATCTCAAGTACGATTTTTCCAAGGAAAACTCAAATGCTGGGTACCTCCTGGCATGAAGGGAGGGAGAAGTGGCCTCCAGTCAAGAGATGTGCCAGTGTCAGGCAAAAGGACTGAAGGTATCACAAGACCCACATGCCCCATACATATCACACGCAAGCCTCATGCACAGCCACATGAAGCTCACACGCACCACCCACGTGCCTCCACGCACACCTCACATACACACTACTCACAGGCCTCACCCATGCCACACACACATGGGGAGGGGGAATCAGGAGCAAGAGAGCAGCCCCTTCCCTCTCAGGACCACAGCCCCCACCTCCCAGCCTGCTCTGGGCTGTGTGCTGTGCCAGGGCCAAGACCTCATTTCAGCCTCCCTGGGCTCTCTCCTTGCAGACACAGAAAGTGAGCCTCAGAGAGGGAATGGCTGGTCCAAAAGCCCAGAGCGTGCCTATGGCTTGAGCTGCCTTGTTTTCTGAAGGTTGATGATGAGCACCTGGCTCTGCAAGATTTCCTTCCTAATTTACTCCACTCCTTAGGGGTGAGGCCCTTTTTCTTAGCAGCCCTATCCATCTACCTCCTCCCTCAACGGAAAGGAAGGAAACCTGGGCACCGCCTGTGCAGAGGTTACAAACCTGACTTAGCCCTTGGGACAGGACAGGAGGGACACGAACCCCTAAGCTGTCTTCCTCCTAAGTTGTCCTCCTCCTCCTCCCATCCCCTGAGCCCCAAACAGGAGCTTCTGGCCGGGACTGGCTCCTCTCGCGTGAACCCAGCCAGGCTCAACCTGGGGGGCAGACAGGATGGAAGGGAGAGTGCTGGCACCTCCAAAATCTTGCGGGAGACATAGACTTGGGTTCATCTCCCCTCCTGGCTGTGTGACCTTGGGCGAGAGGCATTCTCTCTGAAGCTCAGGTGAGAACAGGGCCCTGTAAGGCGGAGAGAATAGCGCTCTCCTGAGGGGTGGCTGGGAAGGTTAGAGCCAGAGGCGGAAGTGCGAGCCGAAGCACACAGTGCGCGCTGCCTGCAAGTCAGCCATCGCGCTGCCTAAGTGTGGGCAGCTGCCATTCCCACCTCATTTGGCCCGTGACTCACAGTTCCCGCAATTCACAATTAACCCCGAAGCCGAACTTGCCCCTGCTGTGGAGGGCCCGGGCGGGGGTCCCTCTCCCTCCTCCCTCCGCGGCCAGCGGCCCAGACAACAGGTAAGCGGTGGAGCGGCCCGAGGCGGCGGGGCGGCGGGGGCTGCGCCGCAGCGCTGCAGCAGGGCCCGGCCGGGCAGGGGGCAACGCCGCTGGGCCCACGCCCGCCCCGCACCCGCTCCCGCCTCCGGCCTCTTTGCAACTTTGAGGAACTGCAGACTCTGGGGTCGGCGCGGGGCTGCAGAAGGGCGTGCGAAGCAAAGTTAGGTTTCAGAGACTGCAGCCTCTGGATCCCAAGGCCCCCGGCGTGAACGTCCGCACACTCAGACCCACGGCAAACTCGCGGGGGGCAAAGAGGCACGTGGTTGCCGCGCCGGCCCGCGCCGCTCCAGCAACCGGACTTGCGCGCTGGTCCCGGGCTGCGCCCTGGAGCGTCCTAAGCCTTCGCCCCAGCCCACTTCCTCGCGCCCCGTGCAGCCCCCTGGCGGGCTTCCCCCGGGCGGCCGCGGTCCGCACCGCGTGTCCTACGGTCACCCCTTCCAGCTTCCCTTTTCGGGGCGCTCCCCTCACGCTCCTCGGAGGCAGGCGGCCGTCGCCCTTCGCCTCCGGCAGGGACCCTCCGCGGGCGCCCCCCGCCAACCCCGCGCTGGGCCAGCCCTCCGCGCCCTGTGCCGCGCCCGTGCTCACTGGCCTGGGCAGCGGCCGCGTCCTACCTTCGTCCGGCAGCCGCTGCAGGCAGAACGCTAGGTTCCTCCGCCAGCTCCGCATCCCCGCGGCCACCCTGCGGCTCGGCCCGGCCTCGCCAGCCCTGCCCCGGCCCGGGCCCCGCCCCCGCTGGGCCGGGCAGCGCAGCGCAGCGCTGGGGAGGGCCGCGGGCCCCAGGCGCCGTGGGCATGGGCGGCCGCCGAGGGTCTGGGGGCCCCGGCGGGCGCTAGGCGCTCCGCTCGGCTCCCGAGCCCGCGGCTGAGCAGAAGCTGCCGAGAGCGCGCGCTTTCCCGGGCGCGGGGGTGGGGCGGCGGGCGGGGGCGGCGCGGAGCGCGGCCGGAGGGGACCTGCAGCTGCCCCAGCCCGCCCGCTCCGCCTACATGGCCCCCGCACCCAGCAGGTCCCAACAAAGCTAATCACCAATTAGTCGGTGAATGAATGAGTGAAACAATGAATGGTTAAATAAATGGGAGTAAGTGAGGGAATGAAGGAGTGAACGAATGGGTGTATGGATAAGTGAGAAAATGAGTGACGGAATGGGTGAACGAAGGACTGAATGAATGAATGAGTTTGTGAACTGAGACATGACCTATGTAAATTAACGAGGGAATAAACGGATGAAGGAATATGTAAGTTACTGAGTATATGAATAAGTGAGTGAATCAGTAAATGAGAGAGTGCCCGCTGCCTCAGGCCTGTAAGAGGCAGAGGACCTTCCACAGGAGCCCTCATCCCTGCGTTAGAAGGAAGGCGTTCGGGTTGCATCTTGCCAAGGAGACAGAGGAGGATCAGAGAGCGAAGGGCCTGTAGGTGGACCTAGCAAAGGCTGGAGTCGGTGGTGAGTAGGTCTGTCTGCAGGTTTTATCTCCTGCATCTGCGCAGTAGCCATTGAACTCACCAAGTTTCAGAGGCTCTGAGGAAGCACAGCCTGGGAAGGGGCAGAGGGGGTCCTACCTTCAGAAGTCAAATTTGCTTCTTCCATTAGAACGATTGGGGGGAGAAGGTAGGTGTGTGTGCAGTCCAGACAAAGGAGTAGTACACAGCCGTTAAAAGGAAGAGGGCACTCTTTGGAAGAGGACAAAGTGAAGAACATGTTTATAATATGTGCCGAAGAAAGGAGAGAAGGCTCTGCCTTCATATTTGCTTGAGGGTGTAGAAAAGAATCTCCAGTGGACCCCAGGTCCCCTCAGCAAGGAGAGTAAGGAGGCTGGGGGCAGATGGGAGGGGCTCAGTTTTCACTGAGTTCTCTTTTGTGCCTCTTGAACTTTTTGAACGCTGGAAGTACATTACCTATAGAAAAAATTGAAGTTTTTAAATAAGTGAAATTGTATGACAGTATGAAAAAGCATTTGTACCTCAGGGAAGGCTGCCTCCCTGCTGCCCAGTCAAGTCAGCCTATTGCTCTGCCTCCCACTTCCCGCTCTGAGAGGAGAGGGTTTTGCTGGTCAACAGCAGCGTGAAATGGGGACTTAGGGGTCGATGTAGAGCACACCTACCCTCCAGGAGTGCCGAGAGGAAAATGTCCTCTGCTTGGATCTTGGGTTAGTCTGGTTTTAACTAGGTGTCCTTGGGCAAATGACCTCGTCTCTTGGAACTGCAGATTCCGCACCTGCAAACCAGGAACCATCATAAGGTCCTAGCGGTTTCCGAGAAAGGTGGAGCAAGGTGCTTTATTACAAAAGGGAGTTCAGTAGTGGAGCCCCAGGCATCTTGATCTTATCAATGAAGCCACCTAAACTTTGGCCTTCAGGTGTACCCCCTTTTGTAAGATAAGGGTGGGTTTTTATGTGATCTTAGATCTCTAATATTTCTGTAAGGTTTGTATAATTAGCCCCATTTTACAAATGAGAGGAATATGGCTAAGAGTCTTCGCAAGATCACACAGCCAGGAGTTGCCAGAACTGGCCTTCAAACCCAGATCTGCCCAGCTCCAAGCACCCCCAGACAGCACTGCTCACACAGTCCATCTGATACATGTATCACCTGTTCGTGTTTCTAAGACCCTCAGATGGGTCACATCCCAACTCATTTTAATCCTGAAATATTAATCACTTCAGTGAGTAGGGCGCAGGCCCAAAGGCTTGAGGTGAGGGAGGGGCAGAGCGGTACGCAGAGCCAAGACTGCAGAGTGCTGACTCCAGAACTTGTCTTAATGGCTGTGAGCTTTTGACGAAGAAGTGAGTTTCCCCCCACCCGCCCTCGGCAGCGGAACCATGAATCACTCCTTTCTGTACCCAGATTGATGACCTCACGGCCAGGCTGCCCGCTGCTCAGAGGGTGACAGGACTAGGATCACTGATGGAGCAAAGCTGCCAATGCTGAAGTAGGAGGCCCTGGCAGAAGAGGCCAGTTAGGAGGGCAGGGCACAGGCCTGGCACCTCTCTGGTGATGGTGGAAGGGAAGAGGAGGATGGACCGCGTAGGTGAAGGCAGAGTGTTCCAGTTACCCACTGCTGCATAGAAGGTCACTCTAAACTTAAGTGGCAGAAAACAACCATTTGATTATAGTTAGGAATTTGGGCAGGGCAGAAGGATGCTCAGCTCCTCAGTGTCTGGGCCTCTGCCAGGAAGGCTGGGGACTGGAATCATCTGGAGGCTTCTTCCCTCACTGGTGCCTGAACTGGAATGACTCCACATGGCCCGGGCTTCCTCATGGCATTGCAGCCTGGGGGCAGCTGGACTTCTCCCGTGGGGCTCAGAGCTCCCAGAGCCAGTGTTCCAGCAGCTCAGGCAGAAGCACCATGCCCTTTCCTTCTCCTGCATCCAAAGTTGTGAGCATCGCTTCCTGCTAATCCTCTCAGCAGTCACCAGCCTCCCAAATTCCAGGCACAGACTCCCCCTCTTATCAGAGTCATGTCAAAGAGTTTGCACATAATTCTGAAACCTGAAGAAGGGGGGCAGGGATGTCAGAGGAAAGAAGAGGAGGAAGGGTAACAGAAGAAGTTCTATTAACTGAAGGGGAAGTAAGAGACAAAGTAATAAGGATGAGGAAGAGTCGGGGAAAAAATTATTCACCAGGAAGAGTGATCAGAGAGAGAGGTCGTTGTGATAGGAGGAGGAGTGATGCTTGCCCAGGTAACAGTAAGGACGGTGAAAAGGAAAACATTAGAGCCTGAACCGCAGGAACTGCAGCAGGAATGGGAGGGTTAAAATAGGAGGGAGAGTAGAAGGAGAAGGTGTGCAAGCAGCAAGGCAATATTTGGGGAACGATGTAAGGGAAATAATAACTAGCGATAGCAAATGAATAATGTTGCAGTGTAACAGGACGCAGGGAGAGTGGCTGTAATCAGAGGAGTGGAAGAGGGAAGAGGAGCAAGGATGTGAGATAAGTGAATTAAGGCTGAGGGAAGGAACAGGGGTAACAGCGCGGCGTGGCAGAGCGGTTTAGGACCCAAAAGAGTGTGCAAAAAGGTGCCTGGTTTCCAAGCCACCTCCTCCAAACTGGGTGCCTCTGGCTCTGCTCAGTGGATCCTTGCTGAGCACCTACTGTGTGCGAGGCACTGCATTTTTGTGCAGGGGTATGTCGGCTACTTGGACAAAATCCTTGCCCTTATGGCTTCATCTCAGGAAACAGATTACTTGCCTTGTGACCTCGGAGAGGTCAGTGTACCTCCCTGGGCCTCAGTTTACCCATCCGGGAAGTGGGGCTCATAAACCCCAAACTTGCAGTGTAGCTGTGATGAAAGGAGATCTGGGGCATTCTGTGGAAGCTGTCTCAGGTGCCTACAGCTGGAAGGCACCTCAGTCCAACCCCCTTTTCTGCACTATTGACAAACACAGGTGAGAGTCAGGGACTTATCCATGGTCACCTGTTGAGGTGGGGCAGAGCAAGAACGGCCCGGGGATCATCCCTTGTGCCTCTTTCCTGCTGTCTGAGGCTATGTGCACAGTCCAGGACTGAGAAGGTCCTCAGGTTCTGGGAGGAATGAAATCGCTCTGACCCCAGAGTTTAGCTAGAAGCCAGCTTCTCGCCTCTCACTCCTAACACGAGTGCTCGTGGGGGAAGCGTGCCCCAGCGCCCCTTGAGAAACACCAGCTCAAGTGTCTGGGCCGGAACAACCCGAGGGAGCCCCAGGCAGAGCAGCCTTTGAGTCACGTGGAAACTACTGCTCTTTAAGTACCAGTACAGCCCCAGATGTTCAGGGAAGGGGCCCAGCACAGCGTGGGGAAGGGCACAGAGGAAGCTGCGGGGCCAGGATCGTTTTCCTTCCTCACCCCTCCAGCTCAGCTTCAGCCACAGACCTGCACATCTTACTCAGCAAAACAAAAGCCTGACCCCTGCCCCACCCTTTTGTCCAAAGATGAGTCGAGTTTGTGTGTGTGCTTTTCCCCTTACTCCAGCTACAGAGGCTCACGGAAGGACAGTTTCCTTGAGCCCACAGAGGGCTCTACTCCACAGCCCTGGGATCAATCATTTTCTCCATCTTGGTACACTGGTAGGAATGTTTTATGCCCTAAGACTGGGAGACTAGGAAACTGCCTTCCTTGCCTAATCCATAATCCAAGTCAGTGTGCATGGGCGTGGGCTAAACATCTCCAGAGAAATGTCTTTAAGCAGATTCTGTACTTGAGAGGTGGTCAGAAATCACCAAACCATTTCTGTTTGCCCCGTCACATTTGCATAGTTAGGGGGTTTTGGGTTTAAACTAATCATAGCCTCTTCTTCAAAAAACCGTGAGAAGGGAAGATATTAATCACCCCACTCCCTGTGTAGCTTGTAGCAGGGCTGCACAGACATTTGGAAGGAGAAGGGCCAAGATCAGGCCACTCACTCACAGTGTCTCTTACATTGGGAAAGAAGGAAGAGGCTTCCTGCAGGACAGGGCTTTTGACCAGTGGAAAGAAAAATATGGTGGAGTTTTCTAAGTATGGGCAATTACAGATACTGATTTGTTGGAGTTTTTTAGGGCATAGGTACGGCGTATGGAAGTTCCCAGGCTAGGAGTCAAATCAGAGCTTCAGCCGCCAGCCTATATCACAGCCACAGCAATGACAGATCCGAGCCTCATCTGTGACCTATACCAAAGCTCACGGCAACGCCAGATCCTTAACCCACTGATTAAGGCCAGGGATCAGACCCACATCCTCATGGATACTGGTTGGGCTCATTTCTGCTGAGCCACAAGGAGAACTCCTACAAATACAGATTGAGAACCTACTCTGAGCCAAGCACTGTCCCCACCCCGATCTTGCTTTGTCCCCGGAATGGCAGCCGTGCCCTACTGCATGTGAACGTCTGTCCCTGCCCGGACAGTGGCCTTCTGAGGGCAAGTGCTGGGGCCAGTCACTGTCAACCAGTGCCCTTTTCTCCAACTCCACACTGTGTGCCAGGACCACCAAGGTGCCGGGGATGAGTGAGGGACACAGACATGTGGGTAAATGGGTCACCACAAGATAAGACCAGCCGAGAAATGGCCCAGGAGTGTCCCCAGCACCTGGCCCTGAGCTTGTGCAGCAGAGAGGCTGAGAGCTGGATGAATGAGAGGGATGTCCTTCGCAGACCTCCCAGGTCCCCAGGCTCTCACTCTGTCCCTGGCTCAGAGTGAGGTGCTTAATGGAAACCTGTGAAATGATCCCTGGGGCTGGGTTTGGGCTTAGAAATGACTCATCTTTCTGGTCACTCATCTCCCCTGGCTGAGCTGGACACTGAGCTCAGGAATGAGTCTATACAGACCCCAGGGCCGCCATCCTATCTGTGGCCCTCACCCCAGTGGACAAGCCTAATACCAGAGCCCAGCCATCCCCTCCCCACGCCTCCCCACCCCCGCAATTCCTCATGTCTCTGCAGGAGCAGGGTGTTAACCACCTCAGGTGCTGGAGTGAGAAATATGTGCTTTCGTTCCTCATCACCTGGGACCACTGTCTGTGTCAGCCAAGGCTGCCATAACAAAGTGCTGCAGACTGTGTGGCTTAAACAACTGAGGTCTATTTTCTCACCACTCTGGAGACTGGGGGTCAAGATCAAGGTGCCTCCAGGGTTGGGGTCTGGTGAGGCTCTCTCCTTGCTTTGCAGATGGCCACCTTCTCACTGCGTGGCCCCACAGAGAGAGAGAGCTCTGTGTCTCCTCCTCTTCTTATTAGGGTGCTAACCCCATCAGGAGGGCCCCACCTCATGACCTCATCTGAACCTAATCGCCTCCCCAAAGGCCATCACATTGAGGGGTGAGCGCTTCAACATATGAATTCTGGAGGAACACATTCAGTTCATAGCCGCCGTCTACTAGGTGTTGGTGTAGGGCATAAAGGGTGCATGAGATGAAAAAAAGTCCCTACCCCCATGGAGCTTACATTCCAGGGGGAAGGGGGAATATGAGGGAAAGTAAGAAATACGTGAGATATAATGAGTGGTGAGAAGAAAACAGAAAGGGCTGTGACATAGACAAAGAAGAATCTACTTTGGGAGGACCATTGAGAGGGCTTCTCGGAGGAGGCAGGGTTTAAGCTGAGATTTAAGTGGGGAGGAGAAGGCAGTCATGAGAGGGTAAGCGGAGCATGTTCTGGGCCCAGAAGAGAGGAATAAGCTGAGCCAGTTGGACTCCAGCTACTGGAAGATTCAGAGGAAAGGAGACTGGCTGGCAGTGAGGTTGAGAAAAATGGCAAACCCGCGTTGTAAGGTCTCTGTGGTCCCCTAAGGACTTTGGTTTTCACTGTAAGAGCAACAGGAAGCCATGGGGGTTTGAGGCAGGGAAGAGACATGGCCAGATTCACGTTGCCAGAAGTTCCTTTAGGATTCTGGGTGGGGATGGCCAGCAAAGGCCCATTCTGCAAAGGAGTGGATTTCAAGATGGGTTGAAAGAGGGGTGGTCATCGGAGGCTGGGGAAAGGTCTAGACTTGAGCCGGTGCTGGCCTGGGGAAAAGCAAGGAGATGCAGAGAAGGTGGGGGAGGTTACCCCACTCGGCCCTAACTCTTTGTTAGGGCCCTGGAACCTCACCCTCCGTGACTCCTGTTCCTTCCTACTGGGCTCGGCCACAGGAGTTGCTCCAGTTGATGGGATATGACCCTAGCAGAGGGTAAAATGGGCCAGTGCACTTGGGGGGTGCTCACCCTGAGCCTCTCCTGTCACCATCCACTGGACTGGCTGGGCAGAGGATGGCAGACGTGTGTCCTGCCCCAGGCAAAGCCTAGATCCGTGGACAGCCGGCCATCTCCAGACACACACAAGTCCATTCAAGACTAGAGAACTACCTAGCCCACTCCAGTGGATCCTGGACACATGAACAGATGTTTTGTTGGACACACTGAGGTCTGGAGTTGTTTATTAGGCATCAGCATAGTACCCCCCCCCCACTTATCCTTGGGGATGCGTTCCAAGAACCGTGCCCCACACCATGGATGCCTGAAACTGTGGATAGTACCAAAACCTATATATGCTATGCTTTTTCTCATGGTAAAGTTAATTTATGCTTGAGGCACAGTAACAGAGTATCTGAGGTGCCAGCCTCACCACTCTTGAACTTTAGGGCCCTTTTAAAGTAAAAGAAGCATTACTTGAACACAGGCACTGTGATACCTACCGTGACCGCCAATCTGATAACTGAGACAGCTGCTAAGTGACTAGGGTGGGAGGCAGGCTGCACATGGATGTGCTGGACAGAGGGATGACTCACACCCCCGGGGGGGGGGCGGGGGGGACGGTGCGAGACCTCATCACTCTACTTAGAACAGTGAGCGATTTCAAACTTATGAATTGTTTATATCTGGAATTTTCCACTTAATATTTTCAGACCACAGTTAACCTCAGGTAACTGAAACCGCAGAAAGCAAAACCGCGGATGGCGGGGGCGGCGGGGGGCAGGGTGCCGACCATGGTATTATCTTACTAGATAGCAGATCAGGAGACAGAACCAGGCGACAGTGCCGATATTTGCTCATGAGAGCAAAGGATGGGGGGGAGTCAGCAGGGCCCCCGGTTTCAGGGTAGATGGAGTGCCCTAAATAAGACAAGGAAAAAGGGGGCTGGAGGCTAGCGAGGGAGCAGGCCTGCGGAGAAGATCAGAAATCCCTTTCTCTTTGCTCTGAAGGACAACAGGGAGTCACCGAGGCTCTCAAAGCAGGACGGTGACCTGGGAGGGCGAGAAGGGCATGTCCTGAACCGAGCTCTGTCATCACAAGTGTGTTCCCCGCCCTGGCTCTTTCCCAGAGGTTGAACTTACACAGATGTCTTTTGTCCATTATGTTCCCAGAGAGAAACAGACCGTTTCCCCCTTTTTCCAGTTGCTAGGACACTAAGCTGTTCGAGAAAGGCGTGGGAACATCTGGCTGGCGGGAATGGCGCTTCTGGGAATTTCCTTTGTATCTGCAATTCAGTCGACTCTCCTGGTGCTCCTGATGGCCAGGGCTCGCTAGTGAGGAGGGGCAGCTCAGGCTGGTCACTGGGGCAGCAGTGAGGAGGGCGGGGCCCCTTTCAGTGAGCAAGGCCCGGATGCTAGTAAGTCGAAGTGCGTGGGTCTGCGCCCCACCCCAGGGGCTGGCACTCAGAGTAAAGGGACTACCCTAGTTCCTCCCTGCTTTGTCTTTCTTCCAAAGACAGATAGGATTATTGTATCTCTTATTAACTGTCCTCTCCACTAAACAAAAGCTCCATGAGGCTGATGCTTTGATTGGTCACCCCTGTGCCCTGGGTGCATAGAAAAATGTCTGATAGGTGGTAATACTAGTCCTTAACATTTCTGAGTGTTTACTAGCTGCATGGTATTTTTGGTGAGTTCTTTAGATGGACTAATCCTTTTAAACTTCAAAGGGCCCTTCAAAACTTGGGTAGCATTTTTGTCCCCATTTTATAGGTGAGCAAATGGAGACACAAAGAGATGAAAAAACTTGCTCAAGGAAGTAGCAGAACTGGGGATCCCAAGCAGTCTGGCTGGCCCTAGAACCTGTGCCCAAAGAGGAAAGACTATTTGTTGAATGAAGCAATGACCTTGCACCAGATCACACGGGGAAACTGGGGTCAAGAGCCCCATTCCCTCCCTCACACTCACACAACAGCAGCAGGACTGAGTGTTCTCACATTTGTGGGGTATGGGCTTCCAGGAGGGGAGGCCTGGCCCCCCACAACCTGGCAGGGACACCAAAGGTGGGCTCTATTCAGAACCATCCAAGTGCAAGGTCACAGGCTTACCTCTGGGCCGCAGCACCTTGCCAGGCTCCAGGCACCTTGGCCACCTCTGGTGGGGTGACAAGGAGGGACTGTGCACATAGGGCAAGCCTCAGGGCACAGACAGGTCCTTGCTGCTGCCCTCTGAGCAATGGTCCTCGCTGGGTACTCGAGAGGACAGCCAGACCCCCTCAGCCCTCAGCCTCACCACTCGCTCCATCTAGAAAACTGCTCAAAATTCTGAGGCCCAGGTCACCTGGCTCTTCCTTGTTCTTACCAAATCTGTTGATTAGAACACGAACCTGTGCTCCGACTCAGGGCTTCACCTTTTTGAAACTCAAAGAGCCAAACTCAGGAAAATCAAAATGGCATTTGAATCTTAGCAGTCTTGGCCTTGGGATTCATCATTTCAAACTCAGAAGTCTAAACTTTTCAAAATAAAAAGTCTCAGCTCTGAAATTCTTGACATTTGAAACCAAAAATTCTAGGCTTTTAAAACTCAAAGCTTTTTCTTTTCCCTCCTGTGTTTCTGTTTATCATTCTTTTTCTGAAACAATGGAAGATGAGAGAGAGCAAAGGACTGGGGATGTGGTGGCTCTGTGTGTGTGTGTGTGTGTGTGTGTGTGTGTGTGTGTGTGTGTGTGTACATGTATAGAGAGGAACATCAGTAAATAGTTATGGATGAAGAATTAACCAAACCCTTTCTCCTTCTCTTAAAAACAGATTTAACCTTGGATTAACTTACTATCTCTGTCAACCCTAGAAACTGGAGAAAGGTGTCATGATGGTTGTGTTGCCAGGCAACACTGCATATTGTTAAAAATGACTCTTGGTAAATTGCATGTGGACTGGAAGGACCATGAATGAATTACAGATGCCCGACGGAGAGCCAAAACATTGAGCTTCCCCATGTACAAAGAGTCATAACTTCCTTGTAGGCTCCCTGGAAGCTTTGCCCATGGAGCTGTTGTTACAAGAGACATTGACTCCTAAGGTATGAATGATTCTTTGAGATCCACACTTCCTGCCCAATTCAGATTCATCTCTTGGACCTAACTTGTCATCTGGAGGCCAAGCACTCCTGAGCTCCTGAGCTGTGGGGGGAAATTCCAGGGATGGGAAAGGCCTGGTGCTGCCCTCAGACAGGCTGGTTATTGGACTGTGTCCTGAGTGACAAGTGTGTTCTATGGTCAGGTGTGAATTTCTTTATCTAGTTCGACCCAAAGACCCTGCTAGTGGCCTTCCCCCACTAGTTCACATCTTTGTTTCAGTTCCAGCTAGGAAGGCACTTGGAATATACAATTTAGCTGGAGAACCATCTAAAACGAGGCGAAGGCGATGCCCATGACATGCCTGGGACTTCTGCATATTGTACAAGAGTTCATCTCATAGCATCCCTTTCGTGAGGATAACCATGCCTATTTTAGAGATGAGGAGACTGAGGCTCCCCATGGTAAACTGACTTGCTGAAGTTCATGCAGAAAGCAGAAGGCAGAGCTGATAGGGGGAAGACATCAACTACTGGCAAGGATGGGTTCAAGTACTGGCTTTGTTGAGTATGAGCTGGCAGACCTTGTGGATGAAACTCAATCTCTTGCTCAGAGTAGATGTATATAATCACATTACTATACAGGAAGGCTGTAAAGCTTGGGATGGTCCAATTTCAGTTGTTGGGCTCAGTGAAAGAGAATTCTAAATCTTCCCCCATCTCCCCAATCTCTCTGCTGCCAGCTTGCCCCAGGAGCTCTACTATCTGACAATGGTCTCTAGTTGCCACTGGCCACACAGCAGATGCCCCCAGTTCTGCAAGGCACAGCATTTCTGTGGCACAGATTGTCCCAGGGCACAGCTACTACAGAGGTTCTGTAGATAGCCAAATCTTGTTCAAAATGAAGAGCCTGATTGCCAGCATTCCAGAATTGCCTCTGGCAAATGTGAGTAACATAGCTGTTGTTAAAGCAGTTGGAATGAGTCCATTCATTGAATAAATATTTGATGAACACCTACCAGGTACAGGGCATTGTGAATACCATATCTGTGAGCACACATAATCCTTACCCTTTGAGTTTCAGTCCAGCCTGGGAGACAGACATTCATCACATAACTGCTCAAATTAATATACAGTTTTTAAAAGCCATCAAATGTTACAAAGGCAAATTGCAAGGTTCTATGAAAACTTATAGTAGGAGGTGTGTTGTAAACTGCTAGTGTTCGTGCCCACCCAGACTCATGCTCACATTTTCTCAATTTGCCTTCAGGGACCCACTTTTCCCTTCCACCAATACATGTGATTCACGTGGGGATGAGTTTAGGGTAGACACGTGACCCTAGCCAATCAGAATATTCTACCCTCTGACCACTTCAGTGGTTGGTCATAGATATACATGGGACCTAAATCTGGCCAGTGAGATTCAACTCTGGGACTTTTGTAGGGACAACTAGAAAAAGGAAGTTTTCTTTCTTTGCTGAGGTTTCTAAATTGGAGAATCAAAAATCTGGGTTTTCCATGGGGACCCTGGAGGAGAACCTGCCTAAGCCCAGAGTTCTATAAAGGAAGGCGGAGAGATTTATCATCAGGTAGTTTTCTGGCGATGTCATGGAGACCCTGGATCCAGCTATACCTGAAGCTCTTAGCCCTGGGCTTTTCTGTTATCTGAACCAATAGTCACCCTTTGGGGCTTAAGTTAGTTTAAGTCAGTTTAAGTTTGTTTCTCCACCACTTGCAATTGAGAGCTTGGCCTAATATAGGACCAATGGGTGTTGGAAGGCTTCCTTGAGTAGTGACATTCACACTGAGTGCTGAAGGACAAATAAGAGTGAACTAGGCAAAGAGGCCAATCTGAAGTCAGGAGATTTGGCTTGAAAACCTTGAGAACTCAGGAAAGGGGAGCAGCCTTCATCCTGTGTAGGTAGAGAAAGGACAAATAAGGGGAGATCATCATGAGGAAAAGGCAAGTCACAAATAACCCTTAAATCATTTGTTGTCTTTCAGTTCAGTAAACACGGAAACACTCATCTCTGCTCACTATAGCTAAGACCTATGGTATAACGGGCTCCCTTTGCGGATAGAGAGGTCCCCTTCCCAACAATGGCCATTCCCACAGGACAAGGCTCAGGCCAGCTTTCAAAAGCACTTCTGCTTCTGGCTTTGGAGGTAGAAAAAAATCTTTTTAAGGGAGGAGGCAAATAAAACAGAAAAAGTAATGACAGACTGAATATGAGGCCTATTTTTGAATGCAAATAATCATTTCTTAATTTACATTTTATAACTTATAATTCTGTGTTTTAGATTTTCTTAAATTTCAAGGGTTTTTTTTTTTCATTATGAAAGTAATATAGCCACATTTTGGGATATGCAGAAGGGAAAAAAATAAGCCTTTATAATCCCCTCATTTCAACCCAGCCAAAGTTAGTTTCAGGTATTTGTCTTCTGTCCTTTTGTTTGGCTAGTTCCTTGCAGTGCACAGCCTAGTACTTTTTATCCAGGGATTTATTAAAATGCAAATTTTGGCTTAGCAGGCCTGGGGTGGGGCCTCGGATTCTGCCTTACCAATAAGCCCTGTGGGTGCTCCCACTTCCACCCCAGACCACACACTGAGTCATGCGGAGTTGAGGTCAGCTGCAGGCCGTGTGGCCTCAGGCAACCCACTCAGCATTTGTGCCCCAGTCCGTGAGTTCTGGTACTCTGGGGTCTTCTGATGACCCCCAGACTAGATTAAAGAGTCAGACCCTTAGAGGTACTCAGGGCACCAACGTCTAAGTGCTGCTAAAATGTGTGTGTTTGCAAAGCCTCTAAGATGGGGGTGAGACTCTTGAGTCTACTCCAGGGGGAGGCTCCAAAGAGGGTGGCCCCATAACTGCAGGACTCTGCTCACTGAGGCAGAGGGATACAAGTTTGGGGCCAGAGTAGAATTGCTCAGGGTGGGGAGCAGAGGTTTGAAGCTGCCACCCACATCTTCCTCTCCCCTTCCTCATACAGCATCTGCCCCTCTGCCACATGAATGTTGAACACCTATTTCATTAATCTTGGCTACTGAAGTGGGAGATGGTTAGTTTGTCCAGGGTATCTCATAACTCAGCCTCGACCTGTGTTCATTGGGTGTGATCCCAGACGAAATCTTAGTGTACTTTCCTTGATCTTTTATTAAGGCTGTGGCATATGGTGCTTTCCAGGCTAGGGGCTGAATTGGAGCTGCAGCTGCTGGCCTATGCCATAGCAACTTCAAAAGCAGATCTGAGCTGCATCTGTGACCTACACCACAGCTCACAGCAACACTAGATCCTTAACCCACTGGGATCAAACCCACATCTGCATGGATGCTAGTCAGGTTCTTAACCTGCTGAGCCACAACAGGAACTCCAAAATCTTAGTATATTAAGCCCTTAAGATATCTGCTTTTGGAGTTTCTGTTGTGGCTCAGTGGATTAAGAACCCTACATAGTATCTATAAGGATGTGGGTTTGATCCCTGGCCTTGCTCATTGGGCTAAGGATCTGGCATTGCCGCAAGCTGCGGCACAGGTTGCAGATCTGGATCAGATCCAGTGTTGCTGTGGCTGTGGCATAGACTGGCAGCTGCAGCTAGGATTTGATCCCTAGCCTGGGAATTTCCATATGCCGCAGGTGTGACCCTAGGGGAAAAGAAAGATATCTTCTTGTGAGGGAGGCGCTTTCTATGAGATATTCATAAGTCTCTAAAGCTCTGGTGAGGCCAGATGCACCCTCCATTCTGCTTACCACACATGGGCATCTTCCCTCTGGTCTCCCAAAAGTGAAAAGGCCAACCTGGTAGCCTGGCATTCAGCTGTCCACATCTGGCCCCCTTTTAATGTCCCTGCCTCATCTTCTTATGTCTCATACTCCAGCCAAACTGAAGGACTCCCAGGTCCCATCTCCATGCCTTTGCCGTGTTACTTCCTCTGCCTCAAAGCCCTTCCCTGCCTTGATCATGGAAAAACAAACTTCTATTCATCCCTCAAAACTTGGAACAGAGGTCTCCTTCTTCACACAGTGGCTGGCCTCTTGCCCTGTGCCTTTCTTGTGTCTTTCATGCTCCATAAAATGAGGCATGACTCTTGGCAGCAGATGCTTAAGAAAAAAAGGTTTACCTTTGTTTTATCTAATGGAAACATCTAGGTAGTGGAACTGCTTTGAACACAGCTGAGACAAAGGGTTAAACTGAGCCACTGAGACTACTCTGCTTCTAGATTGGCTCTGCCTTCCTTTGGGTGAGCGTCTCTCTCGGGCAGCCTTCGGAACCCCCTCCAAGCTCAGCTTCACCCTCCCAGCCTGAAGTTCAGTCCAAGGCTTCCCTCTCCCAGCAGCCCTGCAAAGGTCCCAGAACTGAGTCTCATTGGTACGGCTTGGGTCACTTGCTAATCCCTGAACCAATCTCTGTGGCCAGGGGATCTACAGCTCTGATGGGTCCAGCCTGAGTCACATGACACCTCTGGAATCCTGGTGCTAGAATGGGGAGCGGCAGCTTCTGGAGGGAAATCAGGGTCCTGGAACTTGAGGCCAAGTAGGGTGGGGGGACCCAACAGCCAAAACCTGCAAGTGCCTACTGCAGATGCCTCTTAGAGCACTTTTCACATTGTACAGTTACTTGTTTATATGTCTCTCCTCCAGCTGGTAGGGAACAAGGGTCCTTCTCATTTATAATTCCAGAACATCATTCCAGCCCAAGGGAAGAGAAGCTTAATAACTGGCCATTAAATTGTACTTTTTAGGCATTTCATTTAGGCTATGTGACCTACATAGCAAGTAAATCAGAATAGAGTCTGACAAAAAATTTTGAGACATGTATATTAAGGTAATGCTTCCTGACATTTAAAAAAATCATAAACTGAGTATTTTCTCAGAGTCTGTGCCCATGCTGTGTGAGTCATGTGTGTCTCTCGTGAAATCCTCACAAACACTTGGGAAAGGAGACTCCCCCCCTTGACAGGTGAGGACGCCGAGGCCCAGATGCCTTAAGTAGCTTATCAAGGTAACACAGCTGGCCAGGGGCATTGCTGGGAGTTAATCCCAGGCAGGCTGACTTTCTAGGACTTTCTGGCAGTTTGCTGAAGTGGTTCTTAATTCAGAAGGAAAGAGTGAAAGACCTTGGGATCACCTTTGCAGTTTACTGCAAATACTCCTCTGTCTTAGTTTGGGTTCCCTCAGCAGCAGACCCTGAGTGAAGGATTCAAGTGCATTTTCCTTAGGAAGGGGACCCAGCGTGGGACAGAACGGGGAAGGCAGCCAGCGAAGAGTGCTTCAGATGTGGGCACTGCCGAGGGCAACTGGAGCGGAAAGTTGTGGAGATGAACTGAGGGTCGGGGGGAAACGTGGCTCAGGGCCGGCCCTTGAGGGGTGAGGGAGCTGGCGTGCTCACTCCCTGGCTCTCTGCAGCCATTGGCTAGGGCTGCTCCCAGGGGCTGGGGCTTTGCCAGCCTGTCCAGCGGCCAGAAAAAGGCCTGGGGCACCACCAGATGGACGGGCCAGGGCCCCTTGAAGGATGCTGACAGAAGCTGCTCTGGCCCTTGTCCTCCCAAGCTGGGGACCACTCTGAAGAATCACGGTTGGAAATATCTGAAATGGGGGCCATCCTGAGTGGTGGACCGGCTCAGGCACCTGCCTCAGGCCCAGACCCTGAGGAGTCCCTAGGGGGAGGTGGCCGACACACGGCGGGTGCCCCTGCAGTATTATTGAGCACTGAATGATTTCCCTTTGCCTCCAAGAAAGTACAGGACTGGAACTGCCTGGGTATCATGTAGCCGACATGAGATGGAGTTTGTCAACAGCAGGATCTGGTGAGAAAACAGCCCTCTGGACAGTGCTGGGTGAGAACAGGGACCCTCTCTACAATAAATACTCACTGGACTAGTGATTAGATAATGAGATGTTGTCCTGGGTGCCAAACTCACAGCTAACGTGCGGGGAGATCCCGTTGTGGCTCAGAGGATTAAGAACCTGATGTAGTCTCCATGAAGATGTGGGTTCGATCCTTGGCCTCATTCAGTGGGTTAAGGATCCAGCGTTGCTGGAAGCTGCAACGTAGACTGCAGATGAGGCTTGGGTCCAGTGTTGCTGTTGCTGTGGCTGTGGTGTAGGCTGGCGGCTACAGCTCCAATTCGACCCCTAGCCCTGGGAACTTCCATATGCCACAGGTGAGTGCATAAAAAGAAAAAACAAAAAGACTAACGTAGGGCCACCTAGAACCTGAAAGCCAGGGGCCTGCCTCTGAGGGAGGGCAATGTTACAGTGTGGATGGCGCCCCCTGGGGTTGTGCAGCCACGCTGGCTTCATGCCTTCCTGTCCTGGAGTCTGGACCTGAGAGGGGGGTCGTCGAGTGAGCACAGTAGCTTGTGGGACCTGCCACAACCAGGGAGCAGCAATTTGTCCCATCCTCACATTCATACGGGGCCTCACACATTCAGACTGTGACATTCCAAGGGAGTCACATTCTATGTGAATTTGAGGCAGTGCTTTCAAATATTAACAAAATCCCATTTTATTTTATTTTTACAATTTATTTTTTATTTTTTTTGCATTATAGCTGGTTTACAGATTTCTGTCAGATTTTCCAACTGCACCACGTGGTGACCCGGTTACATGTACATATATGGATTTGTCATATGTAATTAGATATAGTTCCCCGTGCAATACAGTTGGATCTCCTTGCTATTCCATCATTAAAGCACTAGTTGTCGCCATTCCCTCCCACCCCTCCCCCATCCCTCCTCTGCCCCTTGGCAACCACAAGTCTGTTCCCCAAGTTCATGATTTTCTTTTCTGTTGAGATGTTCATTTGTGCAGTGTTTTAGACTCCGGTTATAAGAGATTTCATATGGCATCCGTCTTTCTCCTTCTGACTTGCTTCACTCAGTATGAGGGTCTCTAATTCCATCCATGTTGCTGCGAATGACATTATTTTATCCTTTTTTATGGCTGAATAGTATTCCATCGTGTATATATACCACATCTTCCTAATCCAGTCATCTGTCGATGGACATTTGGGTTGTTTCCATGTCTTGGCTATTGTGAATTGTGCTGCAGTGAACATGCGTGTGCAAGTGTCTTTCTCCAGGAAATTTTTGTCTGGATATATGCCCAAG
>PVHT021183699.1:71575359-71593394 GCA_004024745.2 Catagonus wagneri | reverse complement strand
AACAAATTCCCATTTTAAAGGCAAAACTGGAAATTATCAATTACAGTTATCACCTCCCTTCATACATACACACACACATCAGTAAGTAGAAGGAAATTCAAGTGACAAGCATTTTCAAAGTGCGCAGTGCTCAACAATTGCGTGTCGTACTGCACTGCTGTCGCACAGTGGCATCACTTGGGCCATAAACGAGTGGCCTCTGTCCTGTCCTTGTGGGTCTTGAACTATGAAAGTTTTGAATTATGCATAGTCTTTGGGGAACACATTCCTCGTTGTGTTTTGGGTTGTGTTGTTAAAGGTGTTCATTCTTTCATTTGACTCATTTAAAATATATTCCTTTGCAGGAATTCCCATTGTGGTGCAATGGAAAGGAATCCAGGGATGCAGGTGGGTGTTGGTTAACAGGACTGGCAGCCTACAGAAGCACAAGGAGTCAGGAAGGAACAATTCTCTGCAAGAAAAGAGAAAGAGAAGCTGAGCAGACACCAGTGATATGGGTCAAAATCCTCACCACGGACCCTAGATGAAGCATCAGAACTTCTTAACACCATGACCTAACAGAGTCGGCACCCAAGGCAAAGTCTATTTGATGTTTAGATCAAGGCTACAGGGAGGTTCATGGTGCAGAAAAGAGGTGATCTGATTGGAAACTAGCTCCGCCTGGGTTTGAATCTGAGTTGTCAACCAGCAGGCAAGTTGCTTCACTTTTCTGAGCTTTCAGTTTTCTTACATGGTGAGCGAGGGTAACCTGACCTCAGAGGTGCTTAAGGGCAGGTGATATCATCATGTGAAGTTTAGCATAATCCCTAGTGGAAATTAAACATTCGATAAATATTAGCTCTTATCTGGGTGTGGGTTTCCCCAAGGCAGACTCTGAGATTTAAGATTTCCATGAGAATAGTTTACTTGGGAAGTAATCCAGGTTATGATAATAAGGGAATGGGGGAGTGAGACAGGGAAGAGGAGGAGGTTGTGGGCAGTGGGACCAATGCTGCTGGAGGCTCCTGAGAGATGGATTAGATGCACCTGAGTAGTACGCGTCCCAGGTCCAAGAGGGCTGGGGTACTGATGCACTAGCTGCTTTTGAGGGCTGCTTCTCGGCATTAACTCCCAGGTATTTTACAGCCTGCCTGGTGCCTGGGCCGACCTTGCTCCTATGGCCAAAGAAGCACCTGCAGGCACAGTCACAGGTGTTTGCAGTAGAAGTTACACACAGGAGAGCGGAGCAAAGTGGGCTGCAAAGTTTTCTTTTTTCTTTTTTTTTTTTTGGCCACATCTACAGCATGCAGAAGTTCCTAGGCCAGGGATCAAACCCATGCTACAGCAGTGACCCAAGCCACAACAGTGATGATGCTGAATCCTTAACCTGCTATGCCACCAGGGAACTCCAAAAGAATCTTTTATAGGGAAACTGGAATTATGTCGAATGGTCCCCACATTCTTCAGTTCACAAATCCTGAGACCCCATTACCCCCCTGCGTTCTTTTTTTTTTTTTTTTTGTCTTTTTGCCTTATCTAGGGCCGCACCCGCGGCATATGGAGGTTCCCAGGCTAGGGGTCTAACAGGAGCTGTAGCTGCCGGCCTTCGCCACAGCCACAGCAACACAGGATCCAAACCGCATCTGCAACCTACACCACAGCTCACGGCAATGCCGGATCCTTAACCCACTGAGCGAGGCCAGGGATTGAACCCACAACCTCACGGTTCCTAGTCAGATTCGTTAAGCACTGTGCCACGATGGGAACTCCCCCCACCAGCACCCTGCCCCGCATTCTTGACCTTAGCTTTCATGCCATGAATGATTTCTTTCCCCTGGGACCTGAATATGTCATTCCTCATCTCTGTTCTGGAAACTGCCCCAGCTCCAGGGGGACCTGACATCTTCGGGCAGGCTGGAGGCCAGCGCACTTCCTCTCACTGAGGCAAACCTAGGGGCAGACTGACATCCTGGAGCATCCGTGACTGGGTCCTCAGTGACTGAGTGCTGGCATAACCCATGCATAAGTGAGGCATTGTACAAAAAATAAGGTTGTTCTAAAATTCCTTATATTATTTTTTTGTCCTTTTTTTTTTAGGGCCGCACCCAAGACATATGGAAGTTCCCAGGCTAGGGTCAAATTGGAGCCATTGCTGCTGGCCTACACCACAGCCATAGCAACACTGGATCCCTAACCAGCTGAGTGGGGATGGAACCCATGTCCTTATGGATACTAGTTGGGTTTGTTACCACCGAGCCACGATAGGAACTCCAAATTCCTGGTATTCTTAATTGAGCCATTCATCCCTGGGCCACTCCCTTCTAACCAACTTCCTTCTTATGGATGAGTGAAAAATTTGTGTACAAGTGTTTGTGTGAACATATTTCCAGTTTTCTAGAGTACAGACCTAGGATAAGAATTTCTGGGTCATATGGTAACTCTATATTTAACGGTTTGAGGAACTGCCAGCCTGCTTTCCAAAGTAGCTGTGCCATTTCACATTCCCAACAGCAGGGGATGGGGGCTCCATTTTCTCTACAACCTTTCGTATGTACTTTCTTTTGGGGGGCACCCACAGCATGTGGAAGTTCCCAGGCCAAGGATCAAACCCACGCCACAGCAGTGACAATGTCAGATACTTAACTGCTGAGCCACCAGGGAACTCCTGTGCTTTTTTTCCATTAAAAAAAAAAAATTCTTGGAGTTCCCGTCATGGCTCAGTGGTTAAAGAATCTGACAAGGAACCATGAGGTTGTGGGTTTGATCCCAGGCCTCTCTCAGTGGGTTAAGGATCCGGCATTGCCGTGAGCTGTGGTGTAGGTTGCAGATGCAGTTTGGATCCCGCGTTGCTGTGGCTGTTGCATAGGCCGGCGGCTACAGCTTCTGTTAGACCCCTAGCCTGGGAACCTCCGTATGCCGCGGGTGCGGCCCTAGATAAGGCAAAAAGACATAAAGAAAAAAAATTCTAGCCATCTTAGTGGGTGAGAAATGGTACCTCACTGTGGTTTTGATTTGTTTCCCTGATGACTAATGACGTGGGCCTATTTGCACAGCATTAGTTCTGATTACCACACAACATGGAGGAACATTCCCAGTCTCGGGCTTGGGCCATTAGCATTTACCAGACTCAGGCTTCAGCACTCCTTGCCTATAAGCAGGCACCCTCAGTCGGCTCTCAGACTGAGCCCTGCCCTAACTTCTTGGCAGCATCTGATCCCTTGGTTAAGTCATTGCTGGTATGAGTCAAGATTCTCCTGGTTGAGGGAGTTCCCATGTGGCTTAGCAATAACAAACCCGACTAGTATCCATGAGGACACGGGTTCGATCCCTGGCCTCACTCAGTGAGTTAAGGATCTGGCGTTGCCATGAACTGTGGTGAAGGTCACAGATGCGGCTCTGATCCTGCATTGCTGTGACTGTAGTGTAGGCCGGCAGCTGCAGCTCCGATTTGACCCCTAGCCTGGGAACCTCCATATGCCGCAGGTGAGGCACTAAAAAAGATCAAAAAGAAAAAAAAAGACTTTCCTGGTTGAAAGTGTTAGAAACCCAATTCACAATGACTTGAGCACAAAGAGGGATATGTAGCCTCACATACCTAATAAATCTCAGGGCCATGATAGCTTCAGGCATGCCTGGATTTAGGTGCCCAACAGATATCATCTGGAAGCTTTCTCTTGCTCTTATTCTGAGCTCTGCTTTCCTCTATGTCAGCTTTATTCTGTGAGAGGCCCTCCCATATTGGTGGCAAGATGACTTTGGGCAGCCCCAGCCTTATCTCTTGTTGTCAGCAATATCAGTGAAAAGAGAACTTGTCTTTCCCAATCACTCCACCTAAGGTCCCAGGCTTATCTCTCACTGGACTAATCTGGGTCATGCGCCCATCCTTAGATCACTGACCAAGGCCATAATGGAACTTGCTAAGTGTCTGGGCCTGGCTCACTCACATATTCATCTTTAGAACTAGATTGGGGTCAGCGTCTCCCAAACCATGTGGCCTGGAGTGCGGGAGTTGTGGCTCCCACAATAAATTGGGATGCTGTCACCAGAGGGTCTGAGATTGAATACAGGACCGACAGAGACCTCAGGTGTCCACTGGACCCCTAGAGCTGGCCTGTCCCTCTTCCTAATAGCCCAGGAAGACACCACCTTCTGGGACACCTGCCCACAGCAGTGAGCTAGACCCAAGGCTGTGAACACACTCAGGTAAGGACAGTCAGGGAAAGTGAAGAATGGGTCTCCCTAAAGGTGCAGGGGAAGAATAAACAGAAGCTTTGTAAAACTCGCTCTGGCCTGTTGTGCAGAATTGGCTGTGAGAAGGAGACAGACTTCCACGCTGATGACTTCCATTGAGAGAAGCCCAATTCCTTTATGATAAAGCATCTGTCATGCTGCTGAGTCCTCCTAGAGCTCCTAAGAGTCGGGCTTTGATCTCGTTCTTTGCTTCCTTTAAATTACCGGGAAGATATTTTTCCTCCTTTAGGTGGCAGGAAGCAGTGTTCCATCTAAAAACACCCCCATCACCCTGCTGCAGGGGCTGACTCACTCGCACGGCTCTACAGGGCTCCTTCGGTCCTGATGGGGCTGTGTGCGCAAGATCGTGCGCGCACCCACTCCTCCAAAACACAACCCTACGCGGTCTCCACAACACACCATCCCTGAAGGGGGTGTGTCCCGCATGCCTGGAGCTGCGACCAAAGGCTTGTTAATTCCTAGACAGTCGGGTGTGAATATTGCGCTGACATTTATAGCGCAGTCCTCTCCGCACTGCCGTCTCGCAGACGCAGAGCCACGCACCTGCCAGAGGGAAGGCGAGCATCCGCGCAGCAGATGTTTTGGGCACTGGGAATGCTTAAATATGTACTCTATCAAAGGCGTTGTTACCCAAACACAGGACCCGAGAGGGGGAGGAGAAGGGAGGGGCGCTCTGGTATCCCCAAGCCTTCTCTTGGGGACTGGCATGGACAGACTGATAAATCTCAGCCTTGGATGAAAACAAAAGGCTACCCTGGCTTTACTTTTTAAACCAAATTCAGGAGAGATGTTAGAATTTATATTAAACACACACACACACACACACACACACCAACACGTGGCTATTGAGTCAGATAAACATGATTTGGGCTCTCAAATCTCCGATCTCTAGCTGGGTGACCTTGGGTCAGTTGCTTAGTCTCTCTGAACCTCCTCACCTGTAAAACGGGGATCTCAGAGGTAACTGCTTAGGGTTGTGGTCAGGTTAGGTTAATAATTCATAAGCCAGACCAGTGTCAGATATTATTTTCTTTAATTGGGCTTCTAGGTCAAGGTGGCATGTCAGACAACTCTATCCTGATATTAGAAATATTACGATTTCTAGCTGCCCTGGATCTCAGCTTTCTGCTTCTAACTCTGGCATACCTAAAAGTTGGATCCACAGGTGGTCTCTCCTATAGGTCCAGCCTCTTCCCATTTGCCAGGTATCTCTGCGTTTGAAGGGGAAATGTATGATGTTCAGGGCTGTTCTGGTTGCAAGTGACAGAAAACAGGAACTTACCGGTTTGTATAACTAGAAGGTTCATGGGTGTGTCTCACTTCCAGGGCGGCTAGACAGAGGTGGGCAAAGGTCACCTGGACCTGGTTTTACTCCATCTCTCCACTTTCTCCAGGTTGTCTTTGTTCTCAGACCTGCTTTCCTTCATCATCCCAGGATGGCTGCCATCAGCATCGGGTCCACACCCAGCAGAGGAAAGGGAAGTCTCTGTCATGGCATCCTCAGCAAATCTTGAGGCTTATGCTGACCAAGGAGGCTGAAGCGAACTTAAACCAGGACTGGTGGCCTGAGAATGCACTTCATTCATTGGCTGATTCCCTGGGCGGGAATCCTCACCTTTCCGAACAAAACTCAGGCTTCTCATAAGCAGAAGAGGCTGGAATGCTGGCGAGACGGACCGCTGCCATCACCTACGTGTGTCACCTTCAGGCTGCAGATCCAGGGGACCCGGCCTGGAGCCTTCCCCACGGTGCCCTCCTCTGACTACTGGCCTGTGTTACAGTAAGTGCTGGAAAGATGGAACTCCTGCCTGCTCGGGTGTTGTGAGCATTCAGTGAGCTGAGTCTGTCAGGAAGAGGCAATGCCTTGTGCCACCAAACCCATTTCTACATCCTGAATGCAGGAGGAGAGCACGTTTCCTGGCCTCCCTGCAGGTAGGTGGGGCCACGGGACTGATTTCTGGCCCCTGGACCGGGGGTGGGAATGGCAGGCCTGCTCAAGACCGGGCCTCGCCCTCTCTCTTCCCCGTATGTCATGTGGAAGCAGAGGGCTCCCAGGTGCCAGAGCCTCCATTCCTCAGTCTGTGGAGGAGGCCCCCAGAGATCACCAGCCTTAGATTTTGTGATAACAACAAGTAAACCACGGGTGTGTTGAGTCATTGGTTCCCAAGGAGGGTGGGGGTGTTTGGTGACGTCTGAAGACATTTGATTTTCATGACGTGGAGTGGGGGCCGGGGAGGTGCTGCTGGCATCTAGTGGGGAGAAGTCAGGGATGCCGCTGCACATCCACAGTCCCAGATCAGCCCGAACGGCCCCCCCCATAGTTACTCAGCCCCAAATGTCAACAGCACTAAGGGTAAGAAACCCTGCTCTAAGATACGGCCATCAGGAGAGTTCCTGTTGTGGCTCAGCAGGTTATGAACTTGACTAATATCCATGAGGTTGCAGGTTCAATCCCTGTCCTCACTCAGTGGGTTAAAGATCTGGTGCAGCTGTGGTGTAGGCTGGCAGCAGCAGCTCCCATTCTGACCCCTAGCCTGGGAAGTTCCATAGGCTGCAGGTGCGGCCCTAAAAGGAAAAAATATATATATGGTCATCTTGAAAGAAGGGACTTACTGCCCGCTTAAAACCCTCCATCACACCCGGGATAAATTGCAGACTCTTTACCTTGATCTGCAAGGCCCTGAAGGACCTGGGCCCACCCTCTGACCTTACATCTTCCTTCTCCCTCCTCACTTTACTCCAGTCTCCTTGCCTTCCTTCTGATCCTGTTTCAGACCCCACAGTCCTCATCCTTGTTCCTTTTCCCTTAAATACCTTAATTCATGCTCTTCCAGTTTAAATGTCACCTGCTAAGAGACAGCTTGCTGGTCACACAGTCTGTATCTGATCCCCACAACCACCTCTGCCTCTGTCCTCAAACCACATAGCCATCATTATTCCATGGCCATGACTGTGATTTACCACCAGGTCATGCGCTGGTTACCTCGAGAGGGAGGGGTCTGTCTTCCTCCTGAAATGTGAGAACATGGGGACAAGCACTGTGTCCGTCTTGTTTATTTCTGTCTCACCAGCACCTAGCATAACAGCTGCACGTGCGCAAGGTCAAAGAAAACTTTTGAATGAACGTGTAAAAGAATCGCGGGTGGAAAGAGTGGAGTCTTTGCAGTCAGTATCCCTGGATGGAATTCTGATTCCAAGGCCAGCTGTGCATCACCTTCACTCCCCAATGGGACAAAAGTCTCCTCATCTGTGAAATGGGGTAAGATACCCCCAGCCCCAGGATGTTATGCAGAGGAAAGGGGGTGGTGTCTGCAGAGCACAGCACAGGCCCGTTAGCCATGTGTTGACCATAGATGTTTGAATAAAAACAGGAGGACAGTTCCCTGGGTGCTGTTGTTCTGAGGGTGAACTCCTGAGGAGGAGGGAGATGGAGTTGGGGTGCAGGAGAGGCACCTTGGGATGAAGAGCGGAGAACGTGTGCAGGTGATTGAAGCCCTGGTTACCCAGGGAGCCTGTGCATTTCTCTCTCCGGACAATCCTTTCCCTGCCCCACCCTCCAAGACCATGATCCCAGCTCACTCCTGCCCAAACCATGGTCCCAGGCTGATGCCTGGCCTCCCTGCTGCCTGTCCCTCTCCTGCAGGATCTAGGAAGGATGCAGCCATTGTTAGGGTCCCTGTTGTGAGAGTCACAGTCCACTCCCACTCTGTCTCTATCTGCGTCCATCTAGACCATGCAGGAAATTAAAGTGGGTAGTAGGGCGTCTGCAATAAACAGCTCAAGTCCCAGGCGCTGGGACCAGTTGAGTGTCTGCAAAAAGGAATGTGATCTGGGGCCTCTTTCTTTCAAATACAGCCTCATATCAGATTGGGGGCCTCAAAGGAACTTGGATTGTTTCTGCTTCTGGATGAGTGAAGAGTGAGGATGACAGGCAGGTCCCAGAGCAGGCGGCAGACTGGGAGAGAGGGGGATGCAGGAGCCGTGTCTGCTAGAGGAGGCAGAAGGGCTCCCCCATGGCGTCTGGAGACCACCTAACCTCCCTGATTCCCTCGTCTATAAAATGGAGATGATGGCAGGCCCTCCCAACTTAGTTTATTGTGAAAGTTAAGTGAGATAAAATAAATAAGGCACCACTTGAGGGTGGGCTCACCCAGGTGACTGACTTCAAAAGAACAGGCATGCAATTTAGTTATAGGTAACTTCCTAATGGAGACCTGGCAGATCCTGCCTCAAACCAGGTGACCGAGGTTAACATCACTGATGACACCTTGATCATGGACTTCTAGGCTCCAGAACTGCAAGATAATAACTTCCACTGTCTTGTGCCACCCAGACTGGCCCTAAGAACATAACCCAAGACCAGAAGCAGGGATCAGGGACAAGGGCAAGTGTCTTTGGCTTCTCCAGCCTCTATTTCTCTGCTTTTTGCTTCTTCAGGGCCTTTAAGACCCTCCTGTTGTTGAATGCAGTTCAGCTGCTCATCACTCGGGAATTCAATACTGAGAGCCAAGTGTGGCGTAAAAGGAAAGACAGCTTCGCTAAGGAAACTGAAAATCCTGGGGAGAAGGTAGACTCATGTCCCAAAGAACCAACTCCCCACTCCCTGGGTCTTGCCGGGAGATAATATAGTGAAAAGAGAAAGGGGCTACGTGCTGAGGAGAGGGTTGTCGCGTGCATGATCGGCTCGTGGACATTCTTCTGATTGGTTGTTTGTGAGGTAATCAGGAGTCAACATCATCAACCTGGCTCCAACCGGCCTGGGGTCTACAGGCTTGTGGGCAGCAGACAGTTAACGTCTTCCATCTGGTGGGGCTTTCAGTCTCTGCAAAACTGCTCAAAGCACATGACCCAGGATAGTACGTACAGCCCTTAAGGAGGAACTAAAGGTCCTTGACTGTTTAATGACTAAACTATTATTATTTTGTCTTGTTTGACTGTCTGCCTTTGTTTCTGCCTTTTCTTACTTCTCTGACTACATTTACTCTTTGGAACTCAGGGAAGGCCTAGGAGGCTACAGTTTTTCTCCAAACAAGAGGCAGGCAGAGGACCACGGGGGGTGGGTGGGACTGGCTTCTATCCTGGGAAGGTCTCGTAGCATCTGCTATGACACTCTGAGGGTTACAGCCACCACGGCCTTGCCAGGTCCCTGACTTGCCCTCTGTGCCCCATCCTTGGAGACCTCACTGGGCTTCAGGCTCCCTCCTCCTCTCCCAGCTGCCACTGCAGTGGGGCTGGGTGGGGTTGAACGCAATAAAGTGCCTTCTCTTTCTCATAATAAGCTGCCGGGCTGAAGTTGGGAGGCAGCACTTGGGCCCTATTTGTTGGTAGTTTTCTTAAGGCCGTGGAATTCTGAGCACCTCTTGTTTTCAGTGATGGCCTCAAGCACCAGTCTCCCAGGCAGCAGGAAAAGCCACACGCACCATCCTCTTTCTCAAGATTTGCAAGCTGAACTGGGCTTTCCAGGGCACCTGGTTATCCTTGTGCAGTTCCAGCTTGCCCCATCAGGCCTCTCAGCATTCACTTGGTTGTTCCCTTCTGCCTGCAATGACCTAAGGACCGGTCCCTCCTGCAGAAATATCCTGTTGCCAGCTACTATCAAAAATCTCCCCCTTCCCCAGCAGAGGTGAATAGATGGATAAATAAATGAATGAATGCAAGTTTAGTCTTGCATCCACGGAGGGAGGACCTGGGATTAGGCTGCTTGGGTTCAGATCCTGGGACCAAGACTAGCTGTGTGACCTTGAAGAAGTTATTTAACTTCTCTGTGTCTGACTTTCATCTGAGAAAACTTTCTTATCTGCAAAATAATAATAGCACCTATCTCTGATGTTGTGGGATTCAGTGAGAAAATGCCAACAGTGGATTTGTGCCTGATGCTAATAAAGATTAGCTCTGTCATCCAGAGCACGAGTTTCAATATCTTTGTGCTTCCTCCTGTGCTCATACTTGGAACTTATTTTCCTTAGATCCAACCGAATCTTTTTCACACAACTAATTTTTCCACTGCTGAGTAATTTGTTATCTTTTGTGTTGCAGACAGAACAAAGGTTAAGATGCTGCAGGCTGGACACATCTGGAAGACACACATATCCAGTCTGAGGCAACAGGATACTGTGTGGAGAGAAACCATGCATGGGCCAAAAGGAGTCTGGGCTGAATTAAACCTCTTGACCTCACTACCGATTAAAACATTACAATAGCAGCACAAGCTACATACAGCCTGCAGCCTTGTCGCTGTGAGCCTTCATGATGGAAACTGACTGCAAGGCCCCCTTTAAAAATAACATGGCTGGGTGGCCGTGCTCACAGGGAAATAATTGCTGTGTGTTTCCAAGGGCCACCTCTCTCTCCTTTTATTTAAGGCACCTAGGAGATTTGACAGGCAATTAAAATCCAATAGTAGAAGGAAAGGAAGAAGGTAATCACTCCCCCACCCAACCTCACCCCCTAGGGACCCAACAGGGGTGGGGGGATGAGCTGGAGCTCAAAGCTCCGCAAAATATGCAGCGTCACAACACAGACTGTCTTCAGGCATGCTCTATGCGGGCGAGAAAACTGGCAGAAAACTGGTGCTGAGGGGAAGTTCTGTATCCCACAGGAGATGCGTGCATAGCACTTCTCAGCTTGCAAGCCATTTCCACACTCTTTATCTCAAACATCCAGGCACCCAACTGGGTGCCAACGTGTAGGCTCCGAGGTTCTCAGGGTAACTAGAGGGCTGCAGCTGAGCCCAGCCTGGTCTCAGAGGAAATCCTAGCGTCCTGCCCTCCCCCTTCTTCCCAGACAAACCCACGTCCATGTGCAGGACATAGTGGCCTGAGACAGCACCCCAGGAACAGAGCATGGTCTGATAAAGAGGAGAAGGGCTGTGGCCACAATTTTTGAACTTGGAAGAGGAAGGCAATTCCAGACAGGGCCAGAAATTTGGGAAGCATAAAAGGAAGGAGAATTTTGAGGAACAGAATTACATGAGAAATGGCTGGTGTGCCAGGAGGGTGTTCAATCCAAGATTAAGCTTTCTGTGCTTCTGCAGACCTGGATGTGTGCAAAGACTGCGGAATTCAGGAGACTCCCTGGTTTATTCCCGGTTGTTTGTTAATTAATTTATTTATTTTGTTTTTTAGGGCCGCACCCGAGGCATATGGAACTTTCCAGGCTAGGGGTCGAATCAGAGCTGTAGCTACGGGCCATGGCCACAGCCTCAGCAACTTGGGATCCAAGCTGCGTCTACGACCTACACCACAGCTCAAGGCAATGCTGGATCCTTAACCCACTGAGCAAGGCCAGGGATAAAACCACCATCATTATGGATACTAGTCAGATTTGTTTCTGCTGAGCCACAACAGGAACTCCCTATTCCTGGAATTTAAATGGCTTGGGAGGTCATTGAAATCAGCTGTCTGCCCCTCTCATGAAAAATTCTGATGAGGGTAATGTGCAGACCTGCCTGATGACATGCAGATGACAGCAGGGACACTGAACAGGCATTATATAGAGAAAGCTAAACTCTCAAGGTCTTCAGGGGCATCCATAAACAACTATAAATTCTTTCTAGCCGTCCAAGGTCAGAATACTGGCCTCACTATCAGTGGCCAGCTAGGTAAGGAAATTGAAGTTCATGGTTTCCAACCTATCTATGGCTTTTCCTTCTGCCTTCTTCTTCCTTCCTTCTCCCCTACCCCCTCTTCTCCCCTCCCCTCCCCTATCTCCCTTACTCTATCTCCCCCCACTTCCCCCACCCCCTCCCTCTTTCCTCTTCTTCTCCTTCTCCTCCATCTCCTTCTTCTTTTGGCTGCATCAATGGCATGTGGAAGTTCCTAGACCAGGGATCAAACCTGCACAACAGCAGTGACCTGAGCTGCTGCAGTGATAACGCCAGGTCCTTAACCTGTTGTGCCACTAGGGAACTCCCATCTCCCCTCTTTAAATAAATCCTCTTATGGCTTTTTAAAGATGAAGGTTCCCCTCTTCACAAGTACATAGCATGCAATAAAATAACTTGGAATTATTTTTTGACTGTAGGCACCATTACTTGCTAGCTGTCAATGTCTTTTGGCATGTCACTTAACCTCTTGAGACTTGTTTTTCTTATTTTTCTCTTTAGTAAAATGGGTTAATAGCTCCCATTTCTGGGATCCTTCCAAGGATTAAACAAGATAATCCATGAGAAGAGTTAACACATATGTGTTACTGCTTCAATCATTATCATTCGTATCAGTTTCTTATTGTTGCCACAAAATTAGTGGTTTAAAACAACACAGATGGGAGTTCCCTTCGTGGCTCAGTGGTTAACGAATCCAACTAAGAACGATGAGGTTGCGGGTTCGATCCCTGGCCTTGCTCAGTGGGTTAAGGATCCGGCGTTGCCGTGAGCCGTGGTGTAGGTTGCAGACGCGGCTCAGCTCCCGTGTTGCTGTGGCTGTGGCGAAGGCCGGCAGCTACAGCTCCTGTTAGACCCCTAGCCTGGGAACCTCCATATGCCGCGGGTGCGGCTCTACATAAAAAAGGCAAAAAGACAAAAAAAACCCAAAAAAACAAAAAACACAGATATATTCTCTTTAAGGTTCTGGAGGTGGGAAACCTGAAATGAGCCTTATAAGGCTACAATCTACGTGCAGGGGCTCTGTGTTGGAGGCTCTGGAGGAGGGTCCATTTCCTTGTCTTTTCCAGCTTCTAGAGGCTGCCTACATGCCTCCACAGCGGCCCCATCCTCCCTCTTCAAAGCCCACAGTGTAGCATCAGCTCTTTCACTGATTCCGACCTTTCTGCTTCCCACTTACAAAAACCCTTGTGATTTCATTGGACCTACCTGGATGACTTCACTATCTCAAAATCCTTAATCACATATGCAAATCCCTGTTCCCATAGAAAAAAACAGAGTTGCAGGGGTGTGCTGGGTGGTGTCATTAGCCTGTCTACCACATCATTAATATTTTTATTGACTAGCTCACTTCATCTAATCCTCATTGAACTCCATGAAGTAAGTATTATTTTATTCCCTTTTGGAAACTGAGACACGGACAAAGTAACTTTCCCAAGGTCATATAGCCAATAAGTGATGAAGGAGGGATTCCGACCGAGGGAGCTGGCTCCTGGAGTTAACGTTCCTAGCAGCTGAAATATGTAAAGTGACACATAGCACTATATCAATGTTAGCTATTATTATTGTTATTTCCACTAAAATTAATACAATAATCCTTATCTCATATGACTCTTGTGAGAATTTAAATAAATTAGCATATGAGAAGCACCATGCAGTGCCTGGCATATAGCAGATCTTCAAATGGCATTTAGATCTTTCCAATCTTGCTAACCCATCTCTCCTTTCACTAGGAAAACATTCATTTTAGTTCACTTCGCCCTCCCCAAGATGGCGCCATCGCCACACCCAATCTGCCACACTCAAGATGGCGCCCATTGAGCCGCAAAGCCGTATGCAGACCTTCTCAAGATGGCGCCAACACTAGCTTTGTTACCTTCCGCCCTCTTCAAGATGGCCTTAAGAGTTAGCCTCACCCCGTAAGCGCTCAGACCTTTTCAAAATGGTGAATGACTCAATACTCACCACGTCGTGATCTTCTCAAGATGGCGCAAAAACGTCGTAAACAGCGTCGCTGTCTTAAAGACTTCCGGTTGCCCCAGAAACGGGTATTTGAGGCCTGTGGGGGTTCGTGAAGCGTTCGCTTTGGGCCGGGACACTCTGGGACCACAATGGACCGGAGGAAAAAACCTTTGGATGTCACAGCGTCCTCGGTAAGTACGGGCTCCGCGTTTTTCTCGCTTCCGCCGGACAAGATCCTCGGCCTCGGTTGTTTCTTCCCTCAGGGACCCAGGGTTAGTCTCCCCTCAGAGGGGACCCGGGCCTGGGCGTCTTCCCTCCAGTGTGCACCCGGACCAGGCCGGCCTCTCAGACACCAGCCTGAAACTGGCGTCTTTTCTGGGTTGAGAATGTGCCTGCCTCCTCTCTGCGACAGCCAGGCCTCCTTGCCAGCCTTGTCTCCGTTTCCGTCGGAGGGGACCCTAGTCTGTGCTCTCTGTCATCCTCCGCCTGGGTTCAGGGACCGGACTGGTCCCTCCAGGACGTCAGAGCGTGACTTATCGCCCAGGATTCCGGATGCCCCGCATCCCCGACCAGAAAGTAACTCGGTGTTAATACACCCAGAGAGTGCGCGGCCTGGAGCTGTCAGGTCTAACAGGACGAAAGCAGCTTTATGAAGTTAGTTACTCCTGGGAAGAAGACCTGCTCTGAGTATTTGTGCCAGCGCCTCATGTGCTGAACCCTCCCAACTGCTTTAGGAGGAAGGTGGAGGTAATATCCTCGTTTTTTGTTTTGTTTTGTTATTTTAGGGTCGTACTCGCGGCATATGGAAGTTCCCAGGCTAGGGGTGGAATTGGAGTTGTAGCTGCCGGCAGGCCTACGCCACAGCCACAGCAACGCCAGATCCGAGCCGTGTCTGCGACCTACGTGCAACGCCGGATCCTTAACCCGCTGAGCAAGGGCAGGAATCAAACCCGCGTCCTCATGGATATTAGTCGGGTTCGTTACCTCTGAGCCACCACGACAGTAGCTCCCTATCCCCGTTTTCTAGATGATGACACTGAGGCTCCGAAGTGAAGGGGCCTGCTCCAGCTTACATGCGGAATTCTTCGTGGTAGAATCAGGCTCAATCAGGCTGGTTAACTCCAAAACGACTGCCTTTTCCATTATATCAGAGCAAATTGCCTTACCTTTGGTTTAATTTTGGATTTACTGCAGAACGTTAGGATGTAAGGGCTGTGAAGGAAAACACTGAAGTGTCCCAATACTTAAGCCCCTTTTGCTTGTCTAATACAGAACACTGGTGCTGGCTATTATCTTTGAGGATTAGGAACCAAAGAGCTGTACGACTGAAGTTATCTTTTCCTGACAGGTTAAAATTAGCTATAATCATAATATGAATGCCACCTTGGAATTGACACTTTTCTGAACATCTTTCTTTTAAAATTCAAAAGTAGTTGGAGTTCCCATTGTGGTGCAGCAGAAACAATCCGACTAGTAACCATGAAGTTGGGGGTTTGATCCCCAGCCTCACTCAGTGGGTTAAGGATCTAGCATTGCTTTGAGCTGTGATGTAGGCTGGCAGCTACAGCTCTGAGCATAACTCCATATGCTTTGGGCGTGGCCATAAAAAGCAAAACAAATAAATACAATTAAATTCAGAAGTAGTTGTGTAATAGGAAAATGTGTGGCTAGATTAATCACAGTTAACCACAGTTAACTGGTGTGGTTAAGAAGGTTTAGGAGAAAAGATTTAAGTTTTAATTTTTTCTTTTTTTTTTTAAACTTTGAGTATTAGGCCTTGGGATGAATCTGTCCTTGGCATTCACTGTTAAAATCCCTGCCAGGCCTATTTTTAAAGTGATTTCTTCAAAATAGAATTCCTTGAACTCACTTTGATTTCCCTTAAAAGTCAGTCTCTGATGCTGGCTTTATAAGTATCCAGTTTTTTATTATTAATATTTTTGTTTGTTTGTTTTTTAGGGCCGCACTTGTGGCATATGAAAGTTCCCAGGCTAGGGGGTCGACTCAGATCTACAGCTGCCAGCCTGCACCACAGCCAGAGCCACAGCAATGCAGGATCTGAGCCACGTCTGTGACCTACACCACAGCTCGCGGCAATGCCAGGTTCTTAACCCACCGAGCAAGGCACCGAACCCTCAACCTCATGGTTCCTAGTTGGATTTGTTTCCACTGCACCACAACGGGAACTCCTAGGTATCCAATTTATAAATGCCCATGTGTATAAGTAACTGCCCATATGTTTAAAAAGGAAATTGTCATCATATTTTTTTTTGCAGAGTAAATAGTTGTAACTGACACAGCTGACGGTCAGAGGAGTACGTGTCAACTCTTTTCCCTTCGCCCTGGTCTTTCCTGAACCCTGTTAAGTTCAGCTAAACTTGCAGTTTTGAAAACATGCTGAAACAAAATTCACTCAGTCCATCTTATTTCTAGCTCTTGAAATCTTGCCTGTAGTTTAAGACTCATTTCAAAGCCTTCTCCAGTCACTCTGGAGGGAAGGAAATACTCCCTTAACTTTTTTGCTACTTAGTTCCACTCTAAAGTCATTTATTACATCTGACTAGTATTGTAAGTTACCTTTCTTATTAGAGTGTTGGCTCTTTGAGGCAGGAGTATGTCTAATTCTTGTTTGTATCCTACTTTTCACTCTTAAGTGCTGGGCATATACTGATGCTTAGAGTGTTTCCTTGTAAAAATAATAAATTGTTGTGATGTGTAAGTGACATTACTACATGAAAAAGCCAAGTACACTGCCAGTTACAGAGAAGGTGTTTAATAATGTTAGTTGAATCTGAATCTAAAAGATGCAGACTTTATTTACTTTATCACTCTTCCCTTGCCCAGAGGAAAGCCTTTGCATGTCAAAAGTTAAATACATTTCCAACAGAGCTGGAATGAAGTATGACTTGCTTTTATTTTGTACTAGAGTCTACATTTAAACATTTAACTTTATATACATTTTTGTCCATTTATAGGAGCTTGAAATCTTGCTTTGAGAATTATAAAAATTGGAAATCAAGTCACTCACTAGAATTAATTAAATGTTTTTGTGTGCTTTTTTTTTTTTTTTTCTAGTTGGTAGATCTTAAGGCTGAACTATTCCGGAAACAAGAAGAATTCAAACAAGAAAAACTTCTAAAAGATGCTGGAGTTTTGGGGAAACCGAAAACAACTAATAAGGTAAAAAAAAGATCTAATTATTTCCATTGATTAAAGACATGGGGACTTATACTGTACTTTGGCTTTTTGAGTGTCCGTGGGGTCTGCTACGTATAAATCCCTGCCTTATCTTTGAACATCTGCATGAAATATTTTATTTATTTATTTATTATTATTATTTTTTTTTGGTCTTTTGTCATTTTAGGGCCGCACCCGCAGCATATGGAGGTTCCCAAGCTAGGAGTCTAATTGGAGCTGTAGCTGCTGGCCTTTGCCACAGCCACAGCAACGCGGGATCCGAGCCGTGTCTGCAACCTGCACCACAGCTCATGGTGACGCCGGATCCTTAACCCACTGAGCAAGGCCAGGGATCGAACCTGCAACCTCATGGTTCCTAGTCGGATTCATTAACCACTGAGCCACAACGGGAACTCCTACATGAAATATTTTAAATATTAAAATAGAAATTAGTAAGATTTAAAAGTACATTATAATGCTCTGATTCCCTTGCACTTGTTTTGAAATAGTACCTGCTGTTAATAACTGGTTGCTTACATTCTCATGGGAGATACATAGTTTTATGGATTTTATAAATCCAGAGATAAACAGATAATAGAGAAATAAAGAAGAAAATATCAGCATCTTTAAGAGTTGTAAATGTCAGAGTTCTCATTGTGGCTCAGAGTAACGACGCGGTTGGTATCCATGAGGATGTAGGTTCAATCCCTGGCCTCACTCATTGGGTTAAGGATCCAGCGTTGCCATGACCTGCGGTGTAGGTCGCAAATGCAGCTCAGATCTGATATTGCTGTGGCTGTGGCTGTGGCTGGCAGCTACAGCTCTGATTCGGCCTCTAGCCTGGGAATTTCCATATGTTGCAGGTGTGGCCCTAAAAAGACAAAAAAAAAGGAAAAAAAAAGAGTTATAAATGTTTTTTCATTTTTATGGTTAATGGTTTTGGTTATTTGTCTTGCTACAAATCTGTTATATATTTTCGTTAGTCTTGAATTAGGTTGTAATCATTCAGGAGGTAAAAAAAAGTAACTGCAGTTGTATAAAAAAATTTCTTTCTTTTTTTTTTTTT
>PVHT021183699.1:71563721-71574359 GCA_004024745.2 Catagonus wagneri | reverse complement strand
GCTAGAAGAACAGAAGACTTTAGACAAAGCAAGGTAAAGTTCAGCTCTGATAAATACAGTTGTCTTTGCAGCTATCCAAAGAAATGAAAGTTAAACTTTTATTCTTTTTGACTTAAAATTTGAATTTTTACCATCCTTCTCACCAAATACTCTATAAATATAAAATACACTCTGAAAATAATATAACTTGAAGACATATTTATAGTTTTGTAAGAAGATAAGACATAGCCTCAGTTTAAAAGATGAAACAGCCCCACTTAGTCACTAAGACTGTCAACAGGTATTTAAGAAGTTTCTCCATGGTGGTGTGGTTTGGGGCTACTAGGTAGTATAACGTTAGCATTTAGAACCTAAATTTCCCCCCAACTTTTTAATATGAAAAACTTCAACAGAATATTTGAGGGAAGAGTACAGTGAACATTCTTATACTTTTCACCCAAGTTCTCCAATTAACATCTTTTAAAATTTACTTTTTCCCTCCGTCTCCCTCTATCCTCTATGTGGAGCAACTTTGTTAAACACTGTAGTGCTTTACCTCTGAGTATTTCAGCATATATCTTGTGAGAATAAGGATATCATCCTGCATAACCACGGTACCACCATCCTACCCAAGAAATGTAACACTGATAAAATAGTATCATACGGTCCATTTTCAGATTTCACCAGGTATCCTAGTACAGTTATGTCCTTTATAGTTTTTTAAAACATTTAATCTGAGTTCCCTTGTGGTATAACGGGTTAAGGATCTGGCATTGACACTGCAGAGACTCTGTTCACTGTTGTGGTGTGGGTTTCATCCCTGGCCGGGGAACTTTCACATATTGCGGGCATGGCCAAAAAAAAGGGAAAAAAGAAAAACAAACCAAAAACAAGATGTTTAATCCAAGATTCAAAAATTACACATTGCATTTAGTTGTCATATCTCTAGTCTCTTATAATCAAAAAGGCAATTCCGTTGCCTTTTTGTTGTCTGTTAGGCTATTGATGTTTTTGAAGACCCCAGGCCAGTTGTTTCTGTAATGTCCCACAATCTTATTAGAGTCATGATACCTGTTTTTGGTAAGGATACTATTGAGGTGATGCTATATCTTTCCATTGAATAACATCAAGAGGTTCACAATGTCAGTTTAAGTTATTATCGGTGATGATAAGTTCGGTCACTCCATTAAGGAAGGTCTTAGATTTTTTTCCACTGTAAAGATACTCTTCTGTATTTGTAATAATAAAAATCTAAGGAGGGAAACAGACTGTGAATATCTTGTTTTCCAACATATTTTCATGTGACAGTTTTGTTATCATTGATGAGTCTTGCCACATACCACTTATTACATTAATGGTTTCAGAGTTACGATTTTTCTAGTTCTGTCATTTCATGCTTGTTATTTTGTCATTCTGTTCATTAGCTGGCACACTTCTGCAAAGAAGAGCTCTTTCCTTATTTGCAGTGTCACCCTGTATTCAGAATCCCAGTTACACATGCTTTGAGCTTGGCCAAGAGCAAGAACAAACATAAACTGGCATAGACAGTTCCATGAGGATGTAAGGGCTTAGAGAAGTTACTTAAAATTACCAGTGACTTCCTCATCTATGAAATCCAGTGGCCGTTTCTCTGATATCTTCCTTGATCTCCTGTCATAACTTTGAAGCCATCAGTGTAATAGTTGGGGAAACCCGCTTTTATTTCTTCCCTTCACAGTCTGAAATCCTCTTTTTCATTTATTTATTGTCTTTCTCCCTGTCTAGAATGTAGACCCTGTGAAGCTGGGACTTTGTGCACCTAAAACAACATGCAGTCAGTACTTGTGAATGAATGTGTACAACGAAAGAGGAATCTTTCTGACTTGACAAAAAAGACATAGCTGATGGCACGCTTTACATGTGTTACCTAAATAATCTTCATTACAACCCCTAAGAGGCAGTGCTGTATTTCTCATCTGTTATGATGTGGGAATTGAGGTATAAGAGAGGTTAAGTCACTTCTTCCAGAGCACACAGCCATATGACCAAGGGACTTTATTGCCTCAGGACACCATTAGAAATGAAATTTTCTGGGGAGTTCCCATCGTGGCGCAGCAGAAAGAATCCGACTAGGAACCATGAGGTTGTGGGTTCGATCCCTGGCATCCCTCAGTGGGTTAACGATCTGGTGTTGCTGTGAGCTGTGGTGTGGGTTGCAGATGCAGCTCAGATCTGGCATTGCTGTGGCTGTGGCATAGGCCGGCAGCAACAGCCCCAATTAGACCCCTAGCCTGGGAACCTCCATATGCCACAGCTGTGGCCCTGAAAAGACAAAAAAAAAATAAAATAAATGAAATTTTCCATTATGATTGAGTGTGACCCTTGACAAACAAAAACTCAGGTTTACATTTTGGGGCTCTTTACCATCAAGTATTTCTAGAATCAAAGAGTTGTCAGTTTTACCCACTAAAGAATAAATGTCACCAGAATTAAGCTGAACAAAATTACCATGCTGTATTGTAATACCAGGGTGACGTTTGTTTTGTATTTGCTATTTGTCCTTAATAAATTACTCATGCTCCATGTAAAACAGACATTATCATATATTTAACAGACTTCTAAGAAGTTGGTCTCACAAATGAAACTATCTACAAAATGGAAACAGATTTGTGGACAGAGAACAGACTTGGGGTTGCTAAAGAGGAAGGGGTTGGAAGAGGGATGAAGTGGGAGGTTGGGATTAGCAGATGTAAGCTATTATACGTAGAGTGGATACACAAGGTCCTACCGTATAGCACGGGGAATTATAGTCGGTGTTCTATGATAAACCATAATGGAAAAGAGTGTGTGTGTATGTACATTCACATATATGTACATTCTTTGTGATTCATTTATATATATATAACTCCTGGCTGACCTGTGTGATACAGTTCTATATATATGTGTGTATGTACACACACACACACATATATATACATACATACTGAATCACTTTTACTTTGCTGTACAGCAGAAATTAACACAACATTGTAAATCAGCCATACTTCAGTAAAACCAAAAAAAAAAAAAAAAAAACACTTGGTTTCTCGCTTCCTTAGAGAGGCCTAATAAGCCATGGAAGACCAGGGACCCTCATCTAAAAACAGCAGTGCAGAGTTTACATGGAATTTGGTGATCTATTTAGAAGGTTGCAAATAGAAAATGTTTTCGTTTAGATATCTCTTTTTTGGGGCATTTAAGTTGCATTTAAATTAAATTGGAATCTGAATTCTTTCATTTATTCATTCATGCACCAGGTATTGTTTAAGGCACTGGCATAAAGTCATGAATAAGAGAAACAGGGTCCAGGCTCTCATGGAGCTTACCTTTAGTTGGCAGAGCAAACGTGGCTGGGTCTGAGGGTCCCTTCAGCTCTAGTTATGCCACCTCATCGTCATTGTGGGCCCCTTGGTAAGATTGCAACAGTAAGGCCGAGGGTGGGGCAGCCTTACCAGGAGTGACAGTAATAAGACCATTTCTAATACTTGTTTTTTTTTTTTTTCTCCTAGGGAGAAATTAGAAGAAAAAGCCAAATTATATGAAAAAATGACTAAAGGAGACTTTATAGGTAAATACAATTATTTATTTACATATCCTTATTTTCTGTAATTCATACAGCTCTGTGGTATTTTTATTATTTATTAAAATAATTGTAAGAATAGGGAGAAGTTTAGGAAGTAAAGTTGATTATTTTCTGCACCAGCACAGAGACAAGAAAATTAGCAGTAATTTTTGATTGTCCCACTGGTGCTGGCCCACATGTTAGGTACTAGTAAGGGACAAGCTAGTACAGTGTAAGCAAAATTCTATGCCTCTGCCCTTATGGGGGACTATCATCAGTGGAGAAAATCACACAGAACAAAACAAATTTAGGAAACAAGATCTAAATGGGCCACAATTACAGTTGTTGCTATGTTCAAAAAACAAAAACAAAAATGGGGAGGAAATGGCTATGTCAGGACACTAGAGTTGTTTCCTTTTCCCTTGTTTTTCTCCATTTTTTTTTTGTAATGTTATGAAATAATAAAAACATCCCCCTTTCCTCATTCCTGCTCCAGAACAAGAAAACCCAGCCTATAGTTAGACAACAGTAGAAGAGATTTTGTAAGGCAATGCATATTTTATTGCCTTTAAAAGGCTTACATGTGCAGAAGTCTTTAGGGAAAGGTGGCCCTGATTGGTGTCTTAAAGACTTTGGAGAGCTAGAGAGAGTGGTTCTGCAGGGGGAGAATGGGAAGAACAGCTCAGAGGGAGGAGAGGGCCAGAGCTGGCAGGACCAACTGCCGGGGCTTGGCCCAGGGTTGGGGAAGGTGGGCAGTGGGGCTTCAGGAGAGCAGTGACGCTGGAGCCTGGTCATGGGCTGCCCACGCAGTAGAGGCTTGGTCCCTGTGTGGTGGGGAGCCCAGCATTCTTTGAAAGCTGAGGCTTATGAGCAAGGCTTACTTTCCTCCTGAAGGAGTGGCAGGGTATCCATCAGCCAGGAGACCTCACTGTTACGGGGTCTTGTAACTCAGCTCAGGGAAAGTGCATTTCTTTCTCGTTTGAGTTAGTATTTTGTGACCTGTTTTTAAAGTTTTTTCGTTTGATTCAAACTTTACATATATTGTTACTGAAGAAATCAAGTCCAAAGAAGTGTGCCTGTGGATGTGGAGATATGGTTCTTTCCCAAAGTGGCAGACCCACTTACCACTAGGCATATTGGACCAACATGTTTGGGCACATTAAGTATTGGAACCTCAGTTATTCTCTACTACACGTGGGACAACACCAGCCCCTGGTAGTGGGAAACCTAATATCTATTCCTTAGAGCTTAAATCCAGCAGAGTTCAACTCATGTGAATACATCTGCTATCCGAGGTTAAATTGAACTCCTAGATTGCTAGAGTTCCCACTGTGGCACAGCAGGTTAAGGATCTGGTGTTGTCTCTGGGGTGGCACATTTTCAAAGGTGGAGTTGAAAAAGAAAAAAAATAAAAAATAAAGCCATGGATTGCTACTTAACTTTGGGTGTAAGTTTTAGCTCAAGTTGATCATAAGCCCTGCTGGCAGATAGTACCTTACACATCTCTGTATGTCCTGCAGGTCTTGGTACCATGTCTTGCCTGAAAGTGGTGTTCATTGTATCGACAAGAATTCAGAGGACTTCTTTTACCTATATTATAACTCTTAAAACACTTGCCATACCATATCAATATAATTAGGATTGTGGGATATGGCCCACATGGCTAGAGAGGTGTATTACCAATAGCCACAAAGTTTTATTGTCCTGGGCTGATGACATGAGAAATGCAGTTCTGCTTCTGTATCATGCAGTCAGCTATATGAACCTTCTGAAATCAAGCAGTTTTGTTATTGTACTATCTTTTGTTATCGACGAGGCAGTAGAATACTTTAGGCTTTTTAAAGATTTTTTACATGGCATATGTGTCCAGTAGCCTCTCTCTTCCCTGCCAGGTGCCAGAGTGGCTCTGTGTCTTTGTGAGCAGTTAGGGGGCATCAGTGTAGCTGCTCAGAGATGGATATAATTGCTTCATTTCACTTCCGCATATGGTCTTTTTCTCTGATGTCAAGAATCTGAAAATTGCTATTTCTGTCCTAGATGAAGAAGTGGAGGATATGTACCTTGTGGATTTCACACAGAAGATCATAGACAGACACAAAGAAATGGAAGCAGTTGGTGCCAATAGAGATTCTAGAAGGACAGGAAAAAGAGATGATGATGAAGAAATCCTTTCTGAAAAAGATATCCCTCCTCCCCAGGACCCCAGCGAAGAGTGGTTGGTAACTTTATGCCATTTGGTTGTGTTAACATTGTCAGACTTGTATTTACCTTTTCAGAGTCATGTTGTTTGGTTGTTCTCAAGCCATTTCTCTCTATTTTTCCTCAGTTTTCTTTCTTTTGAAACTCTACCTTAAGTAGAATTGGATTTATAGATGTAGAAGTAGTAGGCCCAGTGAATAAATAATTATAAAGACCGAGCTCTTGGAGTTCCTGGTGGCCTAGCAGGTTAAGCATCTGGCATCACTACTGTGGCTCAAGGTTGCAATTGTGGCGTGGGTTCGATACCTGACCTGGGAACTTTTGTATGCCATGGGTGCAGCCAAAAAAAAAAAAAAAAGGAAAGAAACAGACTGAGCTCCTGTCATGTGACAGGAGCAGAGGCATTAATATGTGAAAGAGGTGTTTAGGCAGAAAGATGTTCCTTTGTTACCCATGCTGCCTGACCCGTGTCTGTATCTAGGCACCATGTAGAGTCATCACGCAGGTAGTGTGATTTGTTTCCAGTGAAAAAAGGCTGGCAGAGCTGACCCAGTGAGCTTTATTCTGTCTGTGACATTATCTGGCTGTGCAGTCTAGGCCTCGTGACCCGTGATCAGGACAGCACTGGCTCCACCTTTATCTGGTGATACAGTCCTGATCCAGTTCCTCCCCTCTCTAAGCTTCAGTTTCCTCACCTGTAGAACAGGGACAGCGATGCCTGGTTCCTGTGATGTTGACCTTCAACCTCCTTTAAGAAGTAAGAGTATTCTGGGCTTCCCAGGAAACTGCTATCTGTGGAGTGTAAGCAGACATTTAGTTTCCCTACCATTCACTTGAATGAAGGCAGAATTCAGAATAATTTCAATAATAAAGTTTTATAAAACTAGTCTTTTCATTACAAAGAGACCAGAACGAAAATTCCGTTGTGATTTTCTCTGCCTAAAGCCTTGTTTAGGAACTCATTCAGAAGGGCTTAAAGCTGCATGGAAATGCAGAGCTGCTGAGTCGTGGGAGCAACCCTGCAATGAAGATTGAAGCAAACTCTTGGTACTTTTAAATGCCATGCCTGCTGTTTGTTAGGAGCATTTCATGGGCAAGTACCTTAGCCCTTAGCTGTCTCCCCCCCCCCCGCCCTGTGAAGAGGGAGTAACTTTGAGCCTTCCTTGTCACCCTCAGGTGCCTTGGGTCATTTTGTTGATCACATGGCACAGTTGGCAGCTACTGTTCTGCCACTTCTGTTTTGATGGGATCTGTGTGTTTTGGAGGCCTTCTCCAGGAGTAGAATAGCCTATGATTGCTTTTTATAGCAGAAATCTCATCTCCTTTGAAGGGTTTAATGTGTTTTTTTCTCTTATTAATGCCTATATGATTACAGCCAATTTGTTAGTGATTTGAAGAGTTTGGAGGGCAATTGAAGGTGTCACATGCCACCATATGGTGAAGGAAGATGCGCTGCAAGCAATTCTGACACTTGTTTTGTTTTGTTTTTAAATTAAGTTCCAGAATTGTAACTGCTTGTAAAATCCTTTTGTAGTTAAGTTCCAGGTGGTGGAAAATCTTTCCATAAAAATACTGTAAATAATTACTCAGACCATCTGGCTAGATGGTTTTCACTCTCCATTCATTGAAGGGAAAGAAAAGGAAGAAAAGAAAACTGCTATCTGAAGTTGGAAATTTTATTTCTTGTAGTCAGCTTTAGGACTATAGTTACAGATTCCCAAACATTCAGATTTTAAATCATGGGCTGACAATTGTAATTGGCCTGTGTGAGAGGAAAGGAAAGACTAACAGAAGCATAGCCACATGAATAGGAATCTGACTTTGAGTTGGTCCAGCAGCAGTGCTGGCCCTTCTGTGTTTTCAGTCCAATGCCAAAGGCTATGGGTGATTTCCCTGCTGGCAATTTAAAAAATTAAAACTTTGTTGCATCGTAATGCAAATGAAATGTGAAAACCTGCCTTTATTTCCTGCTGAGGGAGTCTGAGTATTTCACTGGCCTTGCTGGCTTCCTGGCTTCGCTGCCTAGACAAAGGTGCTTTGGGCACAGATTTTGGAGAGCACACAGACTGGCCTGCTGTTGAGGTGCTTTCGTGATACAAAATGTGTATTGCTTGGCTTCCTCCTAGTAAAAAAGAGTCCCTAAGATACTTACATTAAGACATTGCTAATTCATTGGGAAGAGTTGTACCAATTAGAAGAAATGAAAGAAGGAATAAAAAGTCAAATTTGCGGAGACTGTGAGGAAGTGAGCAAATTGAGAATGTGGTACAGAGCAGTTATTATAATGCTGATAAAATAATTGAGCTTGTTTAAACCAGATTAAAGTTAAGTTCTGAGATGTTGCAGCAAGGGTCTGTGTCGGCTTTTTATCTTTGAAATCAGAGATGTACATGATCAGTCATTTTCTACAGTTTCTAAAACTAAGATTAAATAAAAGGCACAATGAGGAATTCCCGTTGTGGCTCAGTGGGTTAAGACCACGACTAGTATCCGTGAGGATGCGGGTTCGATCCCTGACTTCACTCAGTGGGTTAAAGAATCTGGCATTGCCGCAGGCTGCCACATTGGTGGAAGATGTGGCTTGGATCTTGCATTGCTGTGGCTGTGGACTTAGGCCAGTGGCTGTAGCTCTGATTTAGCCCCTGGCCTGGGAACCTCCATATTGCGTGGGTGCAGCCCTAAAAAGAAAAAAGAAAAAAAAAGGCACAATGAACTTATTGTGTGACACCTTTTAACTCTGAAAATCATGTTCCTTCCAGTGGTAGTGGTTTCTCAGGTTGAGGGTTTTTCTTAGCAGTAAAGCCTACATTACTTTTTACTGTGCACCAGCTCCCTAACTTAGGGAACCATATGTCAAGTACAGAGCCTTCACATCTTTTCACTTTTATTTCAGGGTGGATTATGTGGATTCTTTAGGGCGATCACGGCGCTGTATGAAAAAGGATTTGCCAGATCTGTTGGAGATGGATAAAAACCTTCAGGGGAGGCTGTAAGTATGTGACATGCCAAGTTTTGCCCAGGTGTGAAATGTGTAGACACAGGGATTGTTTTGTGGGCAAGGCTTTTAGTTAATTATCCTTGGTGCTCTGGTAAGGAGATCTTTTTTGAGTGTGTAAGAATATTTGCAGAAGCACTTTTTGGTTAGCATACACACATAGTCCACACTCAGGGAGCAGCCTGAATGGTTGATTAGCCATATTGTGGAGCTACTGGAAGGGACGAGTTAAAGCATATTTATTGACTTGGAAGGATGTCTGCTTACAGAGGAGCAAATAGAGAATGAGCCCACAACCCAAACCACTGCAGTAAAAGTGTTTAAGGCTATACACGTGGTTATCCCTCAGCAGGGTGGGGGCAGGGAGGGAGTTAGCTTATTAACTTTTTCTTTATACATCTTTGCATTCTGAAGTAAGTGCTTATGGCTGGAATTTTTTTCTGTGGGGCCTAATACACACCTAAGAGGTGACTTGCTAAAACATCCCAAGGAACCAAATTCTTCTCACCCAGGGCAGCTTTTGTGTGGAAAATGTTGAGAAAAGGTCCCCCTTGTCTGAGTCCTCCACATTCCGGTAGGCCTAGGTTCGGCACAGGGAAGGAGGTGCAGAAGCCAGGTCCTGAGCCATCTGACAGGACAAAAGGCACTGCCCAGGCACAGCTTCCTTGGCTCCGCACTGGAGACCATCCAAAGGAGGCCCTGAGTTCTCCTCCCTGCCTCAGCTGCTGCCCTCCATTCAGCCCAAGGCCAGGATGGGAAGGAAGTGATTCATCTGAGTGCTGAGGAAACGTTCCTTTATGGTAATGTAATAAGTCAGCTGCTCGATTTAAGAAAGGTGAAAATCGTTTTTGCAATTTCCCAGTGGTATTGTGGGTCAGAAACCTCTGTAAGGAACTGCTCTTCAAACAATTACTCATCCATGTTCCTGCTGCCTAAGCTGGAGTGTTGCTGTGTCACAGCTCTTACCTCAGGTGTTTTTTGCTCTGTTCTCCTAGTTTTGTTAGTCCTGCAAATGAAAAAACTTTACTGTCTGAAGATATGAGAAAAGAACTCCAGCGCCAGCAATGGGAAGAAGAAGAGAGGGAGGCACTGAAAAGGCCAATGGGGCCTGTACATTATGAAGACATTCGTGAAAATGGTATAGTCCTCTGGCAACTTTTTAGTTCTTCTTTTTTTTTAATCTTGAATGAATGGCAAGCATAAAGGGGTGTATTCATAAAGCAGCAGCTCTTATGTAGAAATAAAAGACTCTTCTTTCAGAATTGAAAATACCCCTTTGTTTAGCTCAGAGCCTAAAAAGTACTCATATTGGGAGCACCTTCCTAACAGAAGGTCTGTTAATCCAAGAATTTGATCTCTAAGAGAATTGGAGAACAGCCTACAGTTGAAAAATTAATATTTGTTATGTTTATCCCTTGACAAACAAGATGAAAACAACTTCTTTTTTTTTAAAGTTGTTCTGTAAAAAAACAAACAAACCTGTGTCAGATATCATTGTGTTCCTTTTTGCTTTTGGCCTAAGTCTAATTCACTGATCAGGGAAACTTAATCTTTTGCATAATTTTGACTAATTTCAGAGGCCCGGCAACTTGGTGTTGGATACTTTGCATTTGCCAGAGATAAAGAGTTGAGAAACAAGCAGATGAAAACTTTAGAAATGCTGCGTGAACAGGTATAAATTAAACTTAAAGTTAACATTAAAGATCTGAGCAGTTTGGTTTCTCGTTGGACCATAGTGCCTAAAATCTAGTAAATTAGTTAGAAATTTATATTGCTATTCAGAATGCAATTATAGGCTTCATAAAGGCAATTGCCATATTATTTTGGTGTTTCAGGCTTTATAGTTCTTTAGAAGTAACCTGTATAATTTGATGTTTTAAATTCT
>PVHT021183699.1:71511254-71562721 GCA_004024745.2 Catagonus wagneri | reverse complement strand
TGATGTTTTAAATTCTACTTAAAAATGGCACTTTTGGAGCAGTCTGTTTGAGAAAATAGAGTTATTAAAGAAATTAAAGAGTGCAACAGAATTGGTTGGTTCTCTTGAATGTTAAGCCTTCCAGGATGCTCTGTGAACTCTTAGTAAACTTCAGAAAACCTCAGAGGGTTGTGTAAGAGGACTTAATGGGTCTTCATTTGGAAGATCTCTTGGATGACATCTTAGAGGTGATGTGAAAACCATTTAGTCTATTTTTAGAATAAATTAATTATTTCATCGTTTTAAACAATTATTTTGAATAGGGCTAATAATGTTCTCATTTTCTCTTCTGTTCAGACAACAGATCAGAGAACAAAACGAGAAAACATAAAGGAAAAGCGAAAGGCTATTCTAGAAGCAAGACTTGCCAAACTCCGACAAAAAAAGATGAAAAAATCAAAAGAAGATGGAGCAGAGGAAGAAAATACAGGTATATCATGGCTCATGTTTTTAAACCTCAAAAGGAAAAATCTTAGTTCCATTGATGGCTCAATAAGAGGAATGGCAATATGAAAATCATCCGTCTAGCTTATTCTCTAAACCGGGTGTATCAGAGGTACTGCTAGGAGCAGTTTTTATAACCAAAGTGGGCTTTAATTACACTCCAAAGAATGCTTTAGGCTGTATGCAAAGATATTAACAGTACACCATATCACTTCTTAGAATAGCCCGGTTTAGTAACTGAGACTTATTTGGAAGTAAGATACTTAAGCAGAATACTTAAAATATATTTTAAGATAAAATTTAGTTGTGCACGTACATGTTTCAGGCCTATTTTCTTTTGCAGTAGCTATAGTTCTGTTATTATAAAGTATTTTAAGAAATACATTCACAAAGTCAGATAATAAAAAAAAGAATTCACACTCATGGGTATAGATAGCTTACCAAAGGACTGTTAAAATGCTTGGGAACACTGTTAAGTACTGTTGTCAAACTCAATCACTGGGTGAGTTATGCTAGTCTGGGCTGAAGTGCCCAGTTCAGAGACTAGACTGACTCAAACAAGGGGGACTTCTGCTTCTCTAGTTTGACTACTTTGGACGTGGTGGGTGTCCAGGGCTCTGCCCTGGATGGTCCCTAAAGGCTTACCCTCACCTGCATGGTCACTAACTCCTCAGTCCTGTTTGTGATCCAGCCCCGCGGAAGAAGAGGGTGGGGAACCAGCTTCCTTTTTAGGAATGTGAGTTGGAAACACACACACAGCCACGTGTTTACATACGATGGCCAGAACATAGTCCACGGACCACCCCCAGCTACAGGGGAAGTTAGGACATGGCCTCTTGAGCGAGGTGCTGCTTACCCAGCTGAGGGGCATTCTAGTCCCAGAACGAGGAAGGGAGTGTGGTGTTAAGGACGTACAGGAGCCTGTGCTAAGCCATGGGCCATTCTAATTCTGAACATTCTTCAATTTAGCTTTGATAGGAGGTCAGAAGCACTTAGGAGTTGGAGGAGTTCCCGTCGTAGCTCAGTGGTTAACGAATCCGACTAGGAACCATGAGGTTGCGGGTTCGATCCCTGGCCTCGCTCAGTGGGTTAAGGATCCGATGTTGCCGTGACTTGTGGTGTAGGTGGCAGACGTGGCTCAGATCCCACGTTGCTGTGGCTGTGGCGTTGGCCGGTGGCTACAGCTCCGATTAGACCCCTAGCCTAGGAACCTCCATATGCCGTGAGTGCGGCCCTAGAAAAGGCAAGAAGACAAAAAAAAAAGCACTTAAGAGTTGGAAACTCATCTGTTTGGTTTTGTATAAATGCTATCTCCCTGTGGCATGTTAAGCCTTCATGTTGTTTCTCTGTTTCTGCTTTGCTCCTGAACATGTTATTTCCACAAGAAGTGCCACCACAGTGTTTTTAAAAAAATCCATTCTTTTAAAATATGGCCAAAATTGTATAGACTGCTGCCTCTGGCCAGGCTTCAGCTCTTCATCATCCTAAATTTAACCCTGCTTTGTCTCAGACTCTTACTCTAGTTGAGTAATTGGAGGGAGTTTGGTCTTTGGATTGCTGATCAGGGGAAGTACAGGAATAGTTGGAAACACAGTGACTTTGAAATCCATCCAGCCTGGGTTTGCATCCTGGCTTTTGTCACTTTCTACCTGTGTAGCATTTCTGAACTTAGTTTTCCTTGCCTTTAAAATGAGAATACCAATACTAACTTTATTAGGATTGTTACAGAGTTAAATAAACTGTTGCATACAGAGTACTTACTTAGTCCACTCCCTGGAACATAATAGGTGTCAGTAAATACTGGTTATTGTGTTTACTCTTAGGATTAGCATATCCTTTTTAATTTTTTAAAGTAATTTTAAGCTTTGTTATAATGAAGTCTTACTCTCTTGCCAAAAATAGATGGAGATGTCATTGAGCCTTTGCCACCAGAACCAGAGGTCACGGCGACTCCTTCTACAGCTGCCCAGAGTAGCAAAGTAGAAGTCATTGTTCAGGAGAGGAAGGATACCAGGCCCGGGGTGCCGCACATCCGGGAGTGGGACAGAGGGAAAGGTAAGGGCAATGGTTCTCCTGAGGAGTGCAGTTTTGGTGAGTCTTAGTGGTCCTTGCAAGCTTAAGGAATTCTCCAGATCCTTAAACTCATTTCTTCTCAGAAACGCTAGCTATTTGTAAACTGGAGCATCAGAAAGTGTGATTATAAAAAACCAGGGTCTACAAGGCATGACGCCTACTGGATGGGGTTTTTTCTAAGAAACACTTGAAGGAAGGTTTCTGAAATCGGTGCTGCCCCCATATGGTTTTACAGCTTTGGGATGCTATTTCTTAGGAACCACTTTTAAACATCTTATGAAGATTTGGTATTTTAATGTAATCTGTGTTTTTTAGCAGTCTCCTTTATGTTCAGTTGAAAACAGTCTGTGTCCCAGTGTATTAATCTGGATTCACATATGGTTCCATTGGGTTATACAGAATTTTCTGTAAATTTTTCCTATAAATACACCATGGTGCCTACAGCAGCCTCTCTTTGGGAGCAGACCATGGCCTGTGCCTTTTTGAAAAAGGTCATCTCAGTAGCACATTAGCTTGTATTGTTGGAGCTAGTGAGATCCATGACAAAAGTAAAAGATGCAGATAGGTAAGTGCTTTTGGTTAGTGCCACTGTTACAGATAGTAGCAAAATACCAAGGTAAATTTGGACAGCTGGTCTTTGTGCCCTATAAAACTCAATAAAGGACAGAATTTGTGTTTTGCTGTGAAGTACCGATAACATTATGTCAAGCAAATTACCCGAGTGCTTAATTTTTCAATATTTCTCTCTCAGATATAATTTTAGTGCTTTTTTGTCATTGTCTCCAGAGCCTGTCAGCCTTCTTTCTCTATAAAGCCTTCCTTGAACCTTTGTCCATCTGGAAGTTCTCACCCCATTTTCTTAAACCTGGTTCCTTATGCTTTTGTAGGTATTATATATACTTTTTATAAGAGTTTTGTTATTTCTGTCCTTGTTCTCCAGAAAATTTTGGTTGCCCTTTAAAAAATGTATACAATAAAAAGTAGTAACAGTAAACGTTCAACTGATTCAACAATCAGTTCTAATAATACATTTTCTTGTTTTTACTAGACTTTTCCTTTGGGTACTGGTCGAAGAGGCAGTCAGATCTCCGGGCTGAGAGAGACCCTGAGTTTGCCCCCCCATCGGATTACTTTGTGGGTCAGAAGAGAACTGGTTCTCTGAGTAGCCAGACATGGAACAGACCTGCACCTGCGCAGAGTGACCCGGGGCTGCACCCTGGCCAGAGCCAGGACCCCGCCTCTTCACACTCATCATCCACTCCTTCCCCTGGCGGCCCACCACAAGCCCCAATGGTCACTTTTGAAACTCTGGATGATATGATATCGTATTATAAACAAGTGACATGAACTTAAGAACATTGTAACTTGGGTCTGTACTGCTGATGGTGCCTTCCTGTCCCAGAGCAGGGAAAATGACTTTAGGGACTAAAGACCCAGACTTTAGGGTGGATTTGCAGCACGGAAGAAAGTGGTTGTGTGGGAACTCTGGCCACTTGGCTGTTCATTTCTTTTTAATTAGTATGCACGTGTGTTGTCTGGATTTTATGTGTGAGCTGAGATAGAGCAGGAGTATTGTGAATATTTGATACTGAAGCATTTCCTGTCTTCTTCACACCCACTCTCATGACCTACTCAGATTTAAGGTCTCCATTCTTTTCCTTTTGCTAGAGTTAGTTTGCAGATGTCTTTGTTCTAGGGATTCAGCTTCCAGATCAGTTGATGGAGGACTTTTTGCCTGTCAGATGGTGGCAAATGAGGGGACACAGGGCGGCAGGGGAACCCGGAAGCTGGTGAATTAAGCATGACGTTTGAAATGATAAGGAAAACCAGGGAGGAGAACTTCACAGTTCTGAAAGGTAGACATTAAAGTCACTTGTTTTTATTGTCACCCCTTCCTGAGTGGCATTTATCATAGCCATGCATAGTGGGCGTTAAGTAAGTATATATTGAGTGAGTGGGGCACAGTCAATTTATAGAGGCTGCTGGGCCTGATCAGAGCGTGTGATGGTCCTTAGCTGTCAGGGTTGTTTTTTCAGCTCCCCCTGCCTAGGTGCTCCCAGTCTAGGCCCTTGTTTCTCTCGGGTGCTGAGTCACCTCAGAAGCCTGGTTGGGATGGACTTGGGCTAGAGTGAAGGCCAGCTAGGTCCCTTCATCTTAATTAACAATGGGTGGGTGAGCAGGGTTCCAGAAGAACTTCCTGTGCCTGGGTATCATTGCTGTCCTCTGTCTGCTACACTTCAGTGTCCTCTTCACAGCTGCAGACAAGCAGTAGGCCACAGGGCTCCTATGGCCACCTCCCAGGCCAATAAGTCCTCTAAGAAGGTGCTCGAGCAAGGTGCAAGTGCACAAAGGAGCCCAAGGCCTCCATTCCCACAATTCCCACAGCATGGTGTTGATGGGTGCATTCATTTTCATTACAGATTTTAAGCTGGAATGAAGAAAGGGGTCAGTGCCTTGTCACATGGCGTCTAAACGGCAGATTGTTCAGGTGCATGTGTACTACAGACTTGTGCTTCTCCAGTGCCCTCTGCTCTTTTTCCGTGGTATCAAGCAGTGTTAAACAAAAATCCCAATTTCTTGCAAACTTAATCTCAAAGTCCAGATTAAAGACAAAGTGCCAGACTTAGTAGTGATCCTCTGTTAGCCTAATCAGACAAATACCTCTTCAAGCAAATCTATAAGAAAACCAACTGACTCAGCTGCTTTTTGCAGAAATTGACAAGTTGATCCTAAAATTCCTATGGAATTGCAAGGGACGGAGAATGTCCAAAAAGTTATTGAAAAAGAACAGCGTTGGAAGACTCACACTTCCTGATTCCAAGACTTAACTGCAAAGCTACAGGGATCAAAAAAATGTAGTGAACAGAGTGGGAAGTCCAGAAATAAACCCATATGTCTATAGTCAATTTATTTTTGACAGTGATGCCAAGACCATACAGTGGGGAAAGAATAGTCTTCATCAGGTTGTTCTGGGACAACTGACTATCCACATGCAAAATGATGGACTTGGACCCGTACCTCATATCACTTAAAAAAGCCACCTCAAAATGAACCAGAGACTTAAATGTAAAACCATAAAACCAACTGGAACAGCTTGTAGGACAAAAGGAGAGGAGACATTGGGATACTAAAAGGAAAAAATAGAATTATTAGATATCCTAGAACCAGAAGGAAAAATAGGAAAAAAAAAAAAGGAAGAAGGAAAATAATGGATAAATATGAGAAAGATGGTAAGCAGTTGTGTTTATAAGGTAGAACAGAAGGACTGGAGCTGCAGATTGTGGAGGACGGACGGGAAGACTAGTCAGGCAGCAATAAACCCCTGAGTATGGGAGGCAGTGGTCTTGGAAGGGACCACCAGATAACCTTTTGTCTTTGCCCAGGGCACCTACGGTGGACGGCAGAGCAGTTGTGCTCATTGGCTCATGGTCACTGTCAACTAATAACTGTAAGTCAAATTTTCTCTAGGATTTCAAAGACTTTATAAGCCTCTTTCTGATCCCTCCCCTCCGCTTTTTTGGCCAGGTCTGGGGCCCCCCAGCCTGTAGAAGTTCCTGAGCCAGGGATCAAACCTGTGCCACAGCAGCAACCCAAGCTGCTGCAGTGACAAAGCAGGATCCTTGACCTGCTGCATCACAAGGGAACTCCTCTAATCCGCTTTTAATAGCATACATTTTGTTGAGTGTATTGTGAGCCCAGTTGTTACACTCTTGGAATCCTCTTCAGATCTAGAGTTCTTCAGTTTTAACACAATTACCTTTTTTTTTTCTTTTTACTGTTTTTCATAGACCTGTCTTGTATGAGTGTGTCCAGCAGGTGGCACTAGAGTTTTTAGACTGCAGACCCAAGCTCCAAAATAGCTCTCCTCAGTAGAAAGGGAATGTAAGCTGTGTATCATTTTCAATCTTCTGGGAACCACATTTAAAAAGTGAAGTTAGGAGTTCCCTTCGTGGCTCGGTGGTTAACGAATCTAACTAAGAACCATGAGGTTGCAGGTTTGATCCCTGGCCTTGCTGAGTGGGTTAAGGATCCGGCGTTGCCGTGAGCTGTGGTGAAGGTTGCAGACGCGGCTCGGATCCCGCGTTGCTGTGGCTGTGGCAAAGGCCAGCAGCTACAGCTCCTGTTAGACCCCTAGCCTGGGAACCTCCATATGCCGCGGGTGTGGCTCTACATAAAGGCAAAAAGACAAAAAAAAAAAAAATGAAGTTAATTTTGTGGTATACAGTCATTCCTGGGTATCTGCGGGGGATACCAAGATCCACTGATGCTCAAGTGCCATAGTCAGTGCTCTGTATCTGCAGTTCTGCACCCACAGGTTCAGCCAACCATGGATCCTGTTGTATTGCAGTATTTTCGGAAAAAAATTCACATACAAGTGGACCTATGCAGTTCAAACCTATGTTGTTCAAGGGCTGACTGTACTTTCTTTAATCCAGTATATCCAATATGTTTCAGCATTGAACCAGTATACACAAAATATTAATGGGATGTTTTACATTTCTTTTCACTCCAAGTCTTCAAATCCACTATGTATCCACTTAAAGCATATCTTAATTCAGATGCTGTATTTTCATCAGGAATACTTGATCTTTTTGTAATATCTTAACGTAGAAATTTGAAAAAATAAGTTCATATACCTAAGTAGTTCTTTTTTTTTTTTTGTCTTTTTGTCATTTTAGGGCCACACCCGCAGCATATGGAGGTTCCCAGGCTAGGGGTCTAATTGGAGCTGCAGCCGCTGGCCTGCACCACAGCAACGTGGGATCCCAGCCGCGTCTGCAACCTACACCACAGCTCACGGCAACGCCAGAACCTTAACCCATTAAGCAAGGCCAGGGATTGAACCCGCAACTTCCTGGTTCCTAGTCAGATTCGTTTCCTCTGCGCCATGACAGGAACTCCCCTAAGTAGTTCTAAATGTACGTAAAACACTTAAAAGTTTACCAATAACTGAACTTACCAAGTTTAAACTTAGTAAAATTAAAATGTAGTTCCTTAGTTATACTAACTACATTTTAGATGCTTAAGAGATGTGTCTAGTGCTGCTCAATGCACAGTACAGCTCTGAAAGACCGGTCTCTACATGCTCTGTGGTCTGTCCATACATAGCTCTCCTGTTAGTAACTAAAGGATGGGCAACAAATCTGCTGGTGTGCATTAAGCATTCATAATCCTCCTATGGATGTTTAACTAGGGATCCAGAGTGCTAAAATCTCCTGTCAGAAAGCATGAGCACATTTCATTCACACTGTTGTGGACCTAAGTGAAATGTTTCAGATAAGAAATTGCCTTGAATTATTTGTTTTTGCTGTAATCTTTTCTCCAGCCTTTGTGTGTTTTGATACAGTTGGTTTGAATTGGCTAAATAAATCATTTTGTTTGCTTGCAGAATTCTCAAAGGAGAAACTTTAAATCCATATACATGAGATTCTTGCTATGTTTAGCTGTGCATTTGCCAAAGACTTGTGTGAGATAATTTATTTCCTCTTAAAGCCATAGTGCAGCCTGTGGGATGGCTGGCAGCTAACCTTGTTGTGACACACAGATGAGGCAGTAGAATTTAGAATTTGGAATGGAGGTGAGTACTGGTCTTTACAGTTAATACAGCAGAGAGTAGCCATACCATATGTGTTTAATTTCTTTTCAGCCAGTAAATTGAACTAAGTCAGTTATATGTCAAGCAGTTCTTGCAAAAAACTGTATGGCTAAGGTAAGTGGTGATAACTGAAAAGAACGTGTTGGCTTGCTGAAAACCGTGAGAGAAGATGAAACTCCCCTGGTCCTCACACCTGCTAGTGCTGGTTGGTTGCTGGTGAAGTGTTTGCTCATGTGGGCCTGGACATCAGGCTACCGTTCAGAGTATGTGGAGGGGCAGGGTGGAGTTGAGAGACTGGTGGGTTGGTGTAGAGCATTGTCTAGGAAGACAGGACAGTGACAACAGTCAAATGAAGTAGGAGTTTTAATGAAAACCTATCATCCAGGCCTAGTATTGGTCTTCTTGGTATTCTCTTACCATGTTTCTCGGTAAATCCCAGCTCTTCATGTAATGGTGCCTAGGAAATGTACATCTGTCCAGCAGCAGGAGTGGTCTCAAATATTACTTCTTTTCCACCCTCCATTTAAACAGGGTCTTTCCCTACTACATTTCTAACTGCCGTATTCTCTCCAACCCTGTGAGCTCACCTGCTAGGTGGCAACTTTGCATGGTTGCAAGCATTTTCCTGGGGTATATTGTGTTCTGTGTCTGTTTGGTCATTATCAGCAAATAAGCTTCCCTGAGCTTGAACACTGGTGTAGCTCTTGACCCCTCACTCCCCACTCCATTCCTGTCTACACAGACTGTCCTGGTTGTTCAGAGCTGATTATGAAAACCAGGAAGCAAAAGAGTGGGCCCTGCTCCCAGCCTGGGTCTCCCAGGTCACAAGGCTGTCTGAGAACATGCTGCTTTGCAAGGACCCTTGTTTATTGTCTTCTTTCTAAAAATGTCATCTTTACCTTAAAAAGGAAAGTCTTTGTATCTGTGCTTCCAGTTATGATCAGCATAGGTGTTTATGGGATGTGTAATCAATGTAGACCTACCAATTGTGGGGTTGTTTTTTGTTTTTTGTTTTTTGTTTTAATTTAACATTTCTAAAACAGCCAAGTTTTTTTTTCTTTTCCTTTTTTTTTTTGCTACCTTTTAGTTCAAATTAATCTACATCATTGTTAAACACTTCCTCAGATGAAATAACGGTTGCCTGCATTATTTCACTATTAGAAATGAAATGGCTATAAGCATCTTTTTGTTTGGCTTAACCATCTTTATCCAAGTACCTTCCCTTCTTTTAAAACTGTTCCCTTTGGCATTCCTTTGAGAACTGAAATCCCTGGGTCCAAAAGTTGATCTTTTTTTTTTATTTTTTTGTCTTTTTAGGACCGCACCCACTGTATAGGAAGGGTCCCAGGCTAGGGGTTGAATCAGAGTTGCAGCTGCCGGCCTATACCAGAGCCACAGCAACTCGGGATCTGAGCCACATCTGTGACCTACACCACAGCTCACAGCAACACCGGATCCTTAATCCACTGATCAAGGCCAGGAATCGAACCCACATCCTCGTGGATAGTACTCAGGTTCGTTACCACTGAGCCACGACAGGAACTCCTGAGTTGATCGTTTTTATGTCTCTTGACCAGTCTTGCCAGGAGATTCATCTTAAGGGCCCTTGGTGCCACAGTAGACCCCCTGGTGGAGAATGCAAGTAGTTTGCAAGTGAATTCCACTCGAGGACACATGGTGACTGTGAGGTTCCAGTTTCCCAAGTAAACCTTCCTGGTCTGGCTGTAAGCTTGATCACATGGCCATCACTTTTCTTACTCTCTCAGATCTGCTTCACTCCATAGCTCAGCCCTTTCTTCCTCTCATCTGCTAGGAGAAGTCAAGCATCTGTCCAGAACATTTTCTGAATATTAAATGAAGAGGACAGAATCTATTGATTTTCCTAATTCCATCTCCATCTCTTTGGTGCATGGCCTTTTCTCTTGCCTGACCTAGCTCAACTCTGTGCTTGTTCACTGATGGCAGTCATATGGGTACATCAGGACTGCTTACTGTCTTTATCAAAAGCATCCTAGTTAAAACCAGAGAGAGCCAGAAACTTGAAAGGATCGAAAAGAAAGCCAAGACCAGGTAACTTGAGAGAGCTGTTTCATTTTGTTTTTAGGTATAAGCTGGATACAACTTCTACCTAAAGGTTTATTCTTGTTTCAGTGTCAGTAATGAGAAGGAAGGATGCCCTTTTCTCTTATTTCAAATCTATGCCTGAATTTCCCCTTCAGCTTCCTTCTTGGTTGAGTGCCCTTGGTGTTCCCAAAGCCTGTTCAGAACTTTCCCATTCTTCATTCTTGTTCTGCTTATGCCCCACTGTGCAACCCTGGGAGTTTGTTAAGTCTGTGCCTTCTTAAGGACTCTTTCAGGTGGGCCTGGGGCTGGACATTGCTTTTTTACTATTGGCAAAAATCGGGGTGCTGTGGGTACAGCTTCCTCCTTGACTCCATTGTAACTCTCACTCTTTCCCACCATACTGCTGGACCTGGGAGGAGCACCCTAAAATAAAGCTGCCACTTCTGCTTGCAGTCCTCTGGTTTCCCATTGTCTGTAGGATGTCCAGGTTCAGCGTTTTACACAAGCCCTTCTCAGCAGGCTACTGCCCACCCTTCCCAAGTACTCCATCCCCTACCCCACCCCCACCAATGACCTGTAGCATTGCCCTGGCTGCTTGCAGTACTGCACACTTGCCGGGCTATTCAGAGCCTTCAGCCTGAGTGAGTCCTGTCCCCCTCACGTGGATTGCTCTTCCTGTCCTTGTTCGCTAGCCAGCTTCTACCTCTGCATCAGTCATTTCCATCATACAGCCTTCTTCAACCACTTCAGATCATTGTCTTTTTCTACTTAACATTCATTGAGCACTTAAATCTTCTAGGCGTTGTGCCAACCCTTAACATGCATGACCTCACTTAATCCTCACAGTCCTAGGAGGAAGGGACTAGTGTCCATAAGTGCCAGGCTCGAGGTCACATGGCCTGAGCTCTTGGCCGCCCAGTGACACTGCCTCTCCTGGGCTTCCCTTCCTCCTGGCAGAGAGCACTCTGACTTGTCAAGGTAGCTAGTACCTCCCCTTATCTCTGTCTTGCTCCTATCCTGGTCAGAGGAGACAGGCAGTGAAATGTTGAATGAAGATGCTAGAATGAAAGTGGTCATTTTTCACGTCCTTTATAAACTTCTCCCTTGATCTTTCAATTCTTTCTGGGAATCATTAATTGAACTTTGGTTTATAGCCACCTGCATGTCTCTTAGGCTATCTGTCAGTCTTAGATGCCACAAATATTTTTCACTTTCTGGCACATGGCAGCTTACTTGGTGTCTTACTTAGTGTCATGGAGATGGTAAGAAGGGGAGGAGACAGAGTGCCTGCCCTCCATTTACAGAGATGAGACCACATGGGATACAACTGGCAATTAAAGACAGTACATATGAGTACCTATATTAAAGATGTGATTGCATAACAAATGCAAATTCTTCAACATGGTATGAAAGACCCTTCACTATGTGATTCTAGACTACTTTTCCAGCTGTCTGTTACTCTCCTATAGAGCCCTGGGACCCCAACCATATGGGTTTGGCTGCTCTCTGAACCTGCTAGACTTTAAATGTCTCTGTTCCTTTGTATATGCTGTTCCTTTCGCTAAGAATGCCTTCTCCTTCCTACCCTCCTAAGCACTTCTTACTCATTTATGACAGCCTTCTGTGCAGCTTCCTTTAGACTTGTCTTTGAGTTTTCATGGCCTTTGTACATTTTTCTGCCGTGTGAGCCATATCATCTATTTCATAAGTCAATTTTGTAAGTCTCTTCTGCCTGTTGCATGTTGAACTACTTGAAGGCAAGGCCTATGTCTCAGTGATGGAAAAATGAATGAATGACAGAATGAAATTAGATGTATTAAAGGGAGGAAATGATGCTGGTTGTTAGGAATCACATTTGTCTGCAGGAATAGCTGAATAAAGAGACTTAAAGAAATTAGGGTTTCTTTCTGTTATGTGAAACAAGGTTGGAGGTAGGTGGTGAAGTGCTGATATGAGGGTTCCATGATGTTAGCGGGAGTCAGGGCTCTGTTGCTCTGCTTGGCCACCTGTAATGTCTTCCAGCCTGAAGGTACCCTCATTGCTCCAGATGGCTGTCAGAGCTACAGCCATCTCACCCATTCCAGACAAGAAGAGAGAGAAGGGCAGCGTGTAAAGAAAATGTGTTCTCTTCATGAAGACGGAATTCTTTAAAAGGTCCAGGGTCTTATCCAACAGCTCTACCTGCATCTTATAGGCCAGAAGGAAGTCGTATGGTCTCTCTAGCTGAATTTTGAAGAGATAACTATATGGGAATAAATGGAGATTGCTTGTGTATTTAATTTAAGATGATATTTCTCTCCAAAAATTAAAACAGCCTTTTAGGGAGTTCCTGTCGTGGCTCAGTGGGTTAAAGACCTGACGTTTTCTTTGTGAGGATGAGGGTTCGATCCCTGACCTGGATCAGTTAGTTAAGGATCTGGCATTGCTACAAGCTGCGGTGTAGTTTGCAGGTGTGGCTCGGATCTGGTATTGCTGTGCCTGTGGGGTAGGCTGTAGCTGTAGTTCCGATTCAGCCCCTAGACTGGGAACTTCCATATACAAAGGCTTGGCCATAAAAAGAAAGAGATAAAACAGTCCCCCCACCCCACCCCTGTCATGGCATGTGAAAGTTCCCAAGCCAGGGGTTGAACCAGCACCACAGCAGTGACCTGAACTGGATCCTTAACCTGCTGCACCACAGGGGAACTCCCTAATAAACCAGCCTTTTGATCTGAAAAGACTATTCTCCAGAGAAGATATCAAGTGCCCAATAATCACATGAATCACATGCTCAATATCATAAGACATTAGGGAAATGTAAGTCAAAACCACAATGCATTACCACTTCACACCCTCTAGGATGGCACTAGAATCAAAAAGACAAGCACATGGAGAAATTTAAACCCTCATACATTGCTGGTTTTGTAAAAAAAAGAACTGTAAAGTGGTGTAGCCACTTTGGAAACCAGTCTGGTAGTTGCTGAAAATGTTAAACGTTGAGTTACCATATGATTCAGCAATTCCATTCTTGGGTATAAACCCAAGAAGTGAAAACATCTCTCTGCACAAAACCTTGCACCTGAATACTCACAGCAGCACTGTTTGTAATAGCCAAGAACTGGGAACAAGCAATGTCCATCAAATATTGAATGGATCAACAAATTGTAGTCTCTCCATATAATGAGATACGTGAATGAAGTACCGACATGGGCTGTGATGTGGATGAACTTCAAAAACATGATCTTGAAGTCAGTCACAAAAACCACATGGTAGATTCCACTTATATGAAATATCCAGGGGAGGCAAATCTGGAGAGACAGAGCAGATTAGTGTTTGCCTGGAGGGAGGAGGAATGGGTTTCTTTTTGGAGTGATTAAAATGTTCTAAAATTAGATAGTGGTGATAGTTGCACAACCGTGAATGTACTAAAAGCCATTGTACACTTTTAAAAAGGGGAATTATATCAACGCTGTTTTAAAAACCAGCTTCCATCTATTTGTAAGGCATATCTCAAAATTAACCTCGAAAGAGACCGATGGGGGATGGAATGCTGTTTCTCAAACCAATTAACATTTCACGGATTGTATTTGTCTTCTCTTCATTTGAGTCCTGGCTTTAAAACATTCATGGTCAGGATCAGATCCCTCTGGCTAGTTGCCCAGATGACCAGGATTCTAAGTAGTTTCATTGTTCTGTAGACTTATTTCAAAAACAAGGCTATTTTTCTGAGTCTCCAAAGCTGAGGAGTAGAAATGTTGGGGTCAACAAATGAATGCAGAAAGCCACTTTCCCTGCAAACCAGCGGGGTGTCAGAAGGGCTTGCTCTATGGGACTCTTGTTCCTGGGAGATTTTGTTGCCGGTAGACGGACAGGCAGTTCAAAGGCCGTGGGGAAGTCGTGTTGTGTTTAGAAAGGCCTGTGTCAGGGGTCTGCAGGCAGGCAGCTCCTGCCTGAGCTCTGTCTCTGTAAGCCTTTGATTCCTCATGAATGAACCAGAGAGGTAATAGCATTTTCACACCGTGGTGGCCACCCCAGATTGTATGCCTACTCTGTAAATGCCGAGGATATGCACCAGGGGCGAGCTTCTGGAATGGCAGACTTGGGATGGCTTCAGAGGTCATGGTTTGAAGAGTGAAAGAATGAGGACTGTCTGGCCTGAGAATAGGACTGAGGACATGGTGGGGAGTGGGTGTCAGGATGGAAGGTAGTTGTCAGAAGGTGCTGGCCAGTAGCCCTCCTCTGCTCTGAAGGCCAATATCACTTGTGTGCTGCTTGGGTCCATTTATTTATTTATTTATTTATTTGCCTTTTTTTTGTCATTTTATGGCTGCACCCGCGGCATGTGGAGGTTCCCAGGCTAGGAGTCTAATCGGAGCTGTGGCCACTGGCCTGCACCACAGCCACAGCAACACAGGATCTGAGCCGCGTCTGCGACCTACACCACGGCTCACGGCAACACCGGATCGTTAACCCACTGAGCAAGGGCAGGGATCGAACCCGCAACCTCATGGTTCCTAGTCGGATTCGTTAACCACTGCGCCACGACAGGAACTCCCTGCTTGGGTCCATTTAAATCAGACAGTGGACATCTGGCTCACACTGTGGAAACGCTGGCAAAGGTGATCGGAAACCCTACCCCACTCTGCTTTCAGCTTCCTTTAGAACAACCTTTCCTTTGTGTTCTGGATTCCTGTGTGACCTTTACAGTGGCTCATACTCTCACAAAGCCCCTCAGGAATTAAAAAGAAGAAATCACTTTTATATAGCATAAGATCAAGAAGTGCCTTCACATTTTTGTCATTGTAGCTTATATTGATATATTACTGAATAATGTCCTTATGGGGGTCCATTTTGATCAGATGGATAAAACTTTCAGATCTGGCTACAGAACCCTGGAAGTCTATTTGTAGATTTTTTTCTAGCCATTTTTGTGCTCATTGAATTGTTCTTCACACTGGTTTATATGGGTATAAATTAAGAAAATAAGAATAAAATAAGATTTAGAAGTACGTCAGGATGAAAACCACTGTGGCATCTAATAGTACCTGCTCATATCACTGCCACATAGGTCCCTTTGATGAATTCTCAGAGCACTCAAGAAATTATGTTAAAGTGGGACGATTCATCAGTTTTGAGGTACACATTTCCCCCATTTTAACCACTCTGAAATGGTTATAGTTTCTACAGTTAATGGCATCTTGCACTAATTTTTTTTTTCTTTTTATGACTTGGTGCATTTAACAATAAATTACATTAAGTTCTAGATTTTCTGAGATGCAGTAGATGATATTAGTTATTGAATTAAGAAAGATCATCCTCCTCACTCTTTCCTCTCTGCCCCAGGATGTACCTGTTGAGTCCAGGTCATCCTTATACAGCAACTAGAAGCTTCCATATTATCTTCCTCCAGGGAGAACCAATGAAACACCTTTTTGTTTTCGCAGGTTTTTATTGAGAGACAAGCAGATCTTCTACCCTTGGATCCCTGACTACAGAAGGTGCGATGGAGCCTGTTCCCTTCCCCATCCTTTCCCTTCCTGCAGCTCAGGGTCCCTCCAGTGGTACCTAGTTCCTGTGACTGTCCCTGGAACCATTTAGGGGAACTGCTCATCCCCAGGCTCCTCCTAGAGTGACTTGCTAACGTCGCCACTGACACGTCTCTGGGAAGGTTGGGGGGGGTGTCCCTTGGCTGTCCTGTGGGGTGAGTGACCAATTATTTCTCTGTCCGTACAGATAGGACGCACTGACTCAATGACCTGTAAGGGCCATCTCAGCATTTCCATCCTGTCTGTCCCCGAGGCTTCATCTTAGGGAGGAACTTGAGCCCTTGTTTGGCTCTCCGGGTGCTGTGCCCCTTATAGCTGAAGGTGCTTCTTGTCCGAGATGGACAGTACTACCTAGCATTATGCTAGCCTGAGGAACATGAATGACATCAAGAGTAACCGAGAGCTGTACCAGCAGTACACTGCCACGGCCCCCAAGCTGCTGGCCCGCATCTCCAGGCTGCTCCTCCTTTGCCGGAATGCAGGCATTTCTGTACCCAAGGGCATCAGGAATATCTTTGAGTTCTCTTGGGAAGAGCTGATCACTGATCCCATGATCCCTACTCCGTCTGACATCCTGGGCCTGGAGATCAGCATTGGAGCCCCGCCCGAGGTCCTCGTGGAACCTGCCCCTGTGCCGGCCCCTGTCCAAAAGAAGCCACCCCCACCAGCACCCCTGCTGCCGGTGCTGTCCTCTACTGGGCCAGCCAAGTTCCCTATACACTCTCCCCCACATGGCCACTGGGGGCTCTCCAGCCAGGAGACCCTGCAGAGGTTCCAGCGGCAGTCTATCCACCTGCTGACTGAACTCCTCACCCTGAAGATGAAGGCCATGCTGGAGTCCGCATCTGGTAAGCTTGCCAAAACTGACTCGCCAGCCTCTTACTAGTTTTCCTTGGGCCCTGAATCATCTGGCCTGGGAATGCGTGTATATGTCCACCACACCCACTCCAGACAGGTGTTGAAGATGCTCTGTGAAGAGGTGGCAGCCAAATGTCTGCTTTGCAACTAGACTCCTTCCTTCAAACACCCCTCTCCGTTCTCCACTTGGTCCTCACATTCCACCAGCTTTGCTGAGCCCAGATTGAGAAGTTGGCCATGGAGAATGGTGTGAGGTCAGAGGCATTGAAGAGTGGAGTTTGTGGAAATGATGCAGAGGCAGAGAGAGCAGCAACCAGGAGGAGGGCCTGTTGGTGGGTAGCACGACAGAGCCAAGCAGCTAGAATCTGGAAGAGTCACTCAAACCTGGGTCTGTCCATAACAAGGGTGTCATCCAAGATCAGGGACCTAGAGCTGCATCAGCAATGGAGACTTCTGGATACTACATTATTTTAAATATCAACAGCATCAGTCCCCAAGCCTATGGGTAGAAAGAGAGAAGGATAGAGTGCCACTGACAGGTCTTGGGAGCTCAAGGCCCTCTCACTAGGAGCCCCCTTACACTTGCTCACCCTGGGGATAAGGCTTCACTCCCCCATATCTCCCCGGCCATTTATGGAAATCTTTTTCTAGAAGCATTAGCCCGTGCTGGAGGAAAATGAGTTGCCTTTGATGATTCATTTTATAGGTGTCAACCCCTTGGACATTACAAGGCGCTTTGTGGAGGCCAGCCAGCTCCTCCACCTCAACGCCAAGAAGATGGCTTTCGACTACCTGATCGGCACCATCCAGAAAAGTGGCTGTGGTGTTGGACAGATGGGGAAAGGTGTGTACTGCAGTTTGTTTAGATGATGGAACATGAGAAATGGAGGTGAATCAAGCACTAAAGCATATATATCAACATAGATAAACTCAAAAAATAGTGTCAAGCAAAAAAAAAAGGCAAGTTATAGTAGGATACAATTGGTATAGTAATCGCTTGCTAATGGGTACATGCTAGAAAGTACAAGTACTAAAGCTGAAAGGGAATAATAGAGAGTTGGAGGAAGTGATCTTTGCGGCGGGGGAGGGGAACATCCTGGGATCTGAAAGACACAGTGGTTCAGTTGTATCTGTACTGCTGAATCTCTTAAGCCTGGTAGATATACAGGTATTCATTTTGAGTACCTAAAAGTCCTCACTGTGAGGAGGTTTCGTAGGGAAGCATAAAAAGTGCATATCCCCTAACCATTTGCCCTCACCTATACTATCCATCCCATTTTGCATCTCTCCCTGTCCTCTGAATGTATGTCAGACTTCCCTCGACACTCAGAGGTTGAATATCTGATAATATACATATATATGTGTATATATACAGTGCAAATAAATTGTGTAGTGAAATTGCAAAGCTAGGGGAAAATGTAGGATTTCATAAAGTTAGTGAAAATAATGTTGGAAGCTGCTGGGTGCCCGTGCAGAGCCATTGGTGAATGACAGGGAGTAGTAGAACAGGTTAACTACCAAGGACAGAAGAGTCATCTAGGGTGACAACTCCATGGACAAAGGACGATTTGGTAATCAAAGGATTAAAAATAAAAATGCAGATATTTTTGCAAAAGGCAAATGTAAATGGTCTCATGTTTAATTGCTATCACACAACCACTTAGGAAAAAAGAAAATCAACAGTCATTTTTATTTCTTATAAGAATTATGAAACACACACAAAGAGTTCCCTGGTGGCCTAGTGGATAAGGATCTGATGCTTTTACTGCTGTGGTGTGGGTTCAATCCCTGGCCTGGGAACTTTCACATGTTGCAGGCTCAGACCAAAAAAAAAAAAAAAAGTTAACACGTGCTAACAAAATCAGTGAAATTTTGTTAAATACAGCATAGGTTATTTTAATAAACTTTGGTTTCCTTTTCCAAGACAAAGTACAGTCAAGTATGCCCCCACTGTTTACTATGAAATAGGGGTCTCTTTTAAGGGAATGTACTCTGTCTGTTTTGTCCATGGTCAGTTGTGCCCTGATAACACAGGTTCTCTATTGTCCTGTAACTATGCAGGGGGTTATCAGCAGACATGGAGTTTTACACCCTGTACTGCCTGTAGGGCTTGGAGTTCCACCTCCTTGGGGTCATAGTTGCCCAGTGGTCTGTTGTGTGGGCAGGCCAGTCCATGGGAGGGAGGGGTCCTGGTACCCCTGGCCCAACTGCCCACCCTCAGGCTTGCACGTGGTGCTCTCCTGCCTGAACGTTATGTTCTCTTACCTTGTAAAGGTGTTTAAACATCTTGCAGAATCAACGGGCTTTCACATGTGATGCAGTGGCTTCCCATAGCCTTCGTGGGTTGTTAGTGGAGGAGAAGTTGCAGAGAGCCTCTCTGATTTGTTTGTCCTGCTGCATCAGCAGAGCACCGAGCAAGCCTCCCCTCCATCACACATCCCAGTAAATCTCTCTTACTTATTGGCACATCTGTTCCTGATGCTTCTGTCTTTAAATGAGCCTAGACTTTGAAAAGAAAATCTCAGTCACAAAATGTAAATGAATGATCCATTTCTTTCAGAAACACATCTATCCCTGAAGGACTTGAATTAGATAGCTCTCCCAGGGATTTAAAAGGAAGGTTTAAACTCTAGTTGATCTGTTTTGCATGAATTTTGCTCTTCTGAACCATGTAACTGCTAAGATAGACCCAAGCAAGAACTGAGTCTGGAGTAGTTTCCTTGAAAGCTATAGCCAGAATATACCCCTTACTAAGGTAGCGTTTCCTTAGTGATAAGAGTACTTTCTGCCTTTTCTCCTGTCCAGTACCTACTAGTCCTGGCTTGTCAGGTAAAAAAAAAAAAAAAAAAAAAAAAAAAGGGAGGGGGACTACTCCTTAATTTTTAGTTGATGGCAACATTATTAAATAAAACAACAAAAGAAGAAAACGTAATCTTGCTGTCTTTATATAATAACTATTTTTCACTTGGGCGGTTCCCTTTGTGACCACTTCAACTCCTCTCTTTCTCTCTCTGTGTATGTATGTTCTAAGAATACTGCAAATTTTGTTTCTTTTTCCCTTATTGAACAGGGTTTTCCAACATAACTATATACATTTAATAACTGTCATTATGAGTGAGTGTAGACTCCTTCTCATGCTCATGTTCCATACTTAACCAAATGCTTAGGTCTCTAGGGTTTTTGTTATTCATATAATGTGCATTGGAATAGGCACCTTTATGCACATTGCCTCTTGTCACTCTTGCATTGGTTGTTAAGATTAATCTCCTAGGAGAGGGATTATTTGGCAGAGGGTCTCATAATGTATATAGTTCTTGCTAAATATTGCTTTCTCGATGAATGTTCTCTGTACAAGCAGGGTTGCCTGGTTTTATTCCATCTTTCCCAGCCTTGGCTATTATTAATTCTTTTCTTTTGGTCCTAATTTCAGCCTTTGGAGCACTAAGAAACGTGGTTGTGTGTTTGCATCATCCAGTGCACAGTCTCTGGGTATAGTTTTTGTCCACTTATGAGATCAGATTTGCCATTTTCTTTATGAATTTGAATAGGCTATGATAAATTGCTTAACATTTCATAACAACACACCCAACCAGTGAAATGACCATATTTGGGGGAAGAATAAGCACATGATGTGGTGAAGTTTATGGAAGAATGATCAAGTTTTTCCACGAATGAAGGGATGCTAAATTTTCTTTTAAAAATTTTTTAGTGTAATTTCTTTTTTTATTGAAGTATAGTTGATTTACAGTGTTTCAGGTATATAGCAAAGTGATTCAATTGTATATGTACATTCTTTTTCAGTTTCTGTTCCAATATAGGTTAATACAAGATATTGAGTATAGTTCCCTATGCTATCCAGTAGGTCTTTGTTGTTTATCTATTTTATATGTGGCGATGAGTATGTATTAATCCCAAATAACTGATTTATCATTTCCACCCCCCTTTCCCCTTTGGTAACCATAAGTTTGTTTTCTATGTCTGTGAGCCTATTTCTGTTTTATAAATAAGTTTATTTCTTTCTTTATTGAAAGCATTTCTTAAAGTTGAGGCTGTCTTGTTATAAAAACCACAACAGTTGTGAATAGTTAACACTGTAAAAAGGTATAAATTCTGAGTAAGTTCATTTATATCATTTTAAAATTTTTAATTCTTAAGTTGTCAGTTAGGACTGTGATTCTGCAAGAGACTGATCTGTTGTTGAAGAAGCTTCTGATTTCTCTGTTTTGGTTAAGGGGAAACAGATTACTCTAAATTTTCTTCTAGCTGACCCAGTGTTTATTCTCTTGATTTAGAGCAGCAGTTATATCTGCATTTATCCTTAGAATAACGACACCTTTTGTGCCTGCTTTCTTCTCTCTGCTCTGGTGTCATTTCATTTTTGAGAGATATTGGGGTGGGGAAGGACACTGTAGAGGGGAGCTTTAAAGATTTCCCTTAATTACCCTGAGGCTTCTCCAGCATTAAAAAGTCTTTTTCAGGAGTTCCCGTCGTGGCTCGGTGGTTAACGAATCCGACTAGGAACCATGAGGTTGAGGGTTTGATCCCTGGCCTTGCTCAGGGGGTTAATGATCCGGCGTTGCCGTGAGCTGTGGTGTAGGTTGCAGACGCAGCTCGGATCTGGCATTGCTGTGGCTGCGGCATAGGTCGGCAGCTGTAGCTCCGATTCGACCCCTAGCCTGGGAACCTCCATATGCTGCGGGTGCAGCCCTAAAAAAGTGAAGCAAAAAGGAAAAAAAGTCTTTTTCAGAGTTCCTTTGTGGGTTGGCATGTTAAGGATCCAGTGTTGTCACTGTGGTGTCTCAGGTCGCTGCTTTGGTGTAGGTTCAATCCCTGGCCCCTGAACTTCCAAATGCTGCATGCGTGGCCAAGAAAAAAGGGTCTTTTCCCCCAAGAATCTGATTATTTTATAACAGTAGGGCACTTTAGAATATCTGGGCTACCATATGAGTAGAACAAAAAGTCCGTCATTACCTTTTTGGTTAAAAAGTAAATTAAAATAAAAAAATTTAAAGCAGAATTCCCCTTTGTTCCATTCCAGAGTCCTCCACGAATGTCTCAGCCGTGGGAGTGAACTCACCCTACCAGCTTGTCTATGAGTCTTCTACTGGTTGTCTGAGCTTTTCCCTCTCAAGCGGGAGGGAAATCAAGAAAAAATCAGGTAACAGTGATTCCCAGCAAGACATTTTGACCTATCTTTGGTGGTGGAGGTTGGTAGGGATGGGTATATAAGATTTCCTGTGTAAGCTGATGAGATGGTTTGCTTTGGTTTTCTAATAGGAAGGATCTACAGTTGGCCTACCTGGAGCCCCAGCAGCTACTGACATATTCTTCCCCATAAGATGACATATCTCAGCCTACTCACTCTATCACAGTCTGATCATTTGAATGTTTAACACCTCCGTTTCTGTTATAGTGGTTCCCCTCACCTGAGGCAACATCCCTACCAAACACACATCTTTCACTTCCTATGTTACCCATACTCATTCCCCTCTGCTCAGAGAGAGACCTGTGTGGTGCATACTCACCCAGCAAATGGGGGGAACCAGTAACTGAACAGAGGTATTTGAATGCCAAAACTAACCATGTATCCCCAACTGTGTCAGTTTCTGTGGGCAGAAAAAAGACATAGAGTGCAGTCCTCTTCTGTTGCAGAAGTCACACAATAGAAGGAAAGGCTTAAAGGAAAGAGCAGGAGGAAGGTGAGGCAGAACAGTATAGCAGTGGCAGCACAACCAGAATTTTGGAGGAAAGATGTGTTGGGACTGGAGAGGATGGAGAAGGCCTTCCAAGTCCCCCGGGCTGTGATGGCAGTGTGGTGGGGGTGGGAAGGGACTGCATTCACAAAGCAATGGTGGAAGGTTACATGGAAGGTTGGGATGTTCAAAGACTGTCTAGTGATCCCCACAGATGCTGGAGGTAAGACTGGAAGTTGAGCAGCTTGGATTTTATTCCTGAGCGCACCCCAGATGGCTATGGGATTTGCCTTCCTCCAGGCCTGTCTCTTCATATCAAGTTGATCTTATAGCCTTTCAAACAGTGAACAAATGCTTATTGAATAGTTGCTAGTTGTCAGTCACTGTTGTGAATGTGAGGGGTGTACATTTGGACTCCGAGACAAAAAATGCCTTTCCTGATGGAGCTGACATCCTCAGGCTCATTCCCTGTATTCCTTAATCTCTGTTCATGCATTTTCTCCCACTTTGAGCATCACTTTCAGCATCCCACATTATATGCTCCTGGTTTTTATTGTATCCGGTCTTGAGCTGGCCCTAAATCACTGTGAAGGAAAACAAAGTATCCTCAGGACACTCAGTGAGTTTATGATTTTTTCCTTCTTAATGACATCAAGGGTAATGCCTTGTGTAAGACTGTTCCACACAAAAGTTACATATGTTTGTTTCTGTCTCTGTCCATGTGGCTGTTTTCCTCTTTCACCATGGGAGGGGATCACTCCATGATGTTGCATCACTGTCACTAGGATATGTGTTCAACAGTGCTGCATTTCTTATAGGTTCCTGATGTTTAGGAATTATTGTTACACATGCATGCTAGGATGGGTGGTTAAACTTCCCTAATAGTTTGTAAGTAACTATGTGTCCTGACTTGCCCAGGAAAATACCAGTTTATGCTTTTGTCCTGGCATAATTATTAATTATACTCACTTTCAGTCTAACATACCCTAACTTGAAGAACATATTATAAGAATCATTGTGGTTTTAAGTCACTTTGCATTGGGTCCTCTGTTATGTGATGCACACGTGCTGTCACATCTTGCCAGCTAGTCCCCTTTGCAGTTCTAGGGCCGTGCAGACTTGGACCAGGCAAAATCCAGGAGTTGGACCTACTCCAGCTATTTCTGGAGAGTAGTCCAGCTTTACAAGAAGAGAAGTGAGAGAACTCTGTCAACAGTGATTCCTGGTTGTCACACTCAGGGATTCAGAATAACTAGGGGAATGCCAGAAATGGATGCTCAGGCCAGAAGATGTTCTAGAAGGTGCTGGGCCTCTAGGTCAAGTCTCTTGTCTGATGGCAGAAGGAGTTAGGGAAAGGATCAGGAAGCAGTCAACATGGCAGATACCAGAGATGTTATCTAAGCACCAGCCACAACCTCCAAGGATTGGCCAAGAGTGAGGAAGACTCCATTCTGAAGCCTTCAGGGATCACTAGGAGCCTAAGCAATACTCTTGGCCTAAAACCACATTTTATGTTTTGAAACCAATGTGAAGTTGAGCCTGTGTATGTCAAGGGAGAGCATGCGGCTCCAGCCAGGTAGGCAGCAGCAGAAGCTCAGAAGCAGGCAGGACCTGAATAGATGCTTCTGGAAATTCAACCGTGGAAGACCACCTCCCTGATTTTACATCACCATATCCTCATGCCACCTAATACTTGCAGTGGGGGACAACTGTGAGAATAATTGAAATAAACAAAACATTACCATCCACAGATTGGAGCAGGCAGAAGAAAGAATCAATAAACTCAAAGACAGGACAAAGAAGAACAGGAAGAGAAAATGTTGAAGAAAAATGAACAGAACTTAAGGGACCTGTAGACACCATCAAATGGTATATGCATGTGGGAGTCCTAGAAGAAGAAGAGAGAGTGAGAAGCAGAGAAAATATTTAAAGTAATAATGGCTAAAAATTTCGCAAATTTGGTATAAGATATGAATGTAAACATCAGAGAATCTCAACAGACTCCCAGAAAGATAAACTCAAAGAAACCCACACCAAGACACATTATTATCAAACTTTCAAAAGACAAAATCTTGAAAGTAGAAAGAGAGGTGAATCCTCACATACAAGGAATCTCAATAAGCTCATCAATAAGTTTCTCATCAGAATTTGGAGGATAAAAGGCATAGAGCCAATATATTTAAAAGTGCTCAGAGAAAGACTTGTCAGCTAAGAACCCTGAATCCAATAAAACTGGCCTTCAAAATGAGTGAGACATTAAGACATTCCAGATAAACAAAAGCTAAGGGAGTTAATGACCACTAAATCTGTACTGCAGGAAATGCTGAAGGGAGTCCTGCAAGGTAAAATGAAAGGATGCTAGACAGTGCTTTGAAGTAAATAAAGGTTATATGTGGGAAATCATAAAAGCTAGTATTATTGTAACAATGGTTTGTAACTACACTTTTTGTTTTTCTACATGATTTGAGATAAATATAAAGAAAAAATTATTAGTATAAAAATCAGTATTACTGTTTAGTTTGTAACTGCACATCCTATTTTCTTCATATTTTGAAAGAATAATGCATTTTAAATAATTTTTTTTTTTTTTTTTGCTTTTTAAGGCCACAACTGCAGCATATGGAGGTTCCCAGGCTAGGAATTGGAGCTGCAGCTGCTGGCCTATGCCACAGCCACAGCAACGTGGGATCTGAGCCACATCCTTGACCTATACCACAGCTCATGGCAATGCCAGATCCCTGACCCACTGAGGAAGGCCAGGGATTGAATCCACATCCTTATGGATAGTAGTCAGATTTGTTTCTGCTCCACCACAATGGGAACTCCAATAATTGTTAATTTATGTTTGGGGGCACATGGTATAAAAAGATGTAATTTTATGACATGAACAACTGAACGTGGTGGGAATAAAGCTGTAAAGGAGGAGAGTTTTTGTGTGTTATCAAAGTTAAGCTAGTCAAATTCAGCTTAGAGTGTTATAACTTTAGGATGTTACATGTAATCCTCATGGTAACCATAAAGAAAATCACTATACAATATATAGAAAAAGAAGTGAGAGGAGTTCCCTCTGTGGTGCAAGGGGATTGGCAGTGGCTCTGGAGTGCCGGGGTGCAAGTTCAGTCCCTGGCCCAGCATAGTGGGTTAAGGATCTGGTGTTGCTACAACTGCAGTGTAGTTTGAAACTGTGGCTTGGATCTCATCTCTGGCCTGGGAACTCCACATGCCATAGGACCACCAAAAAAGAAAAAAGAAGTGAGAGAAATTTTAAAATTTCACTACAAAAAAAGCAGTTAAACACAAATGAAGACATTATGCAGGATATGAAGAACAAAAAGCTATAATGAAGCATATAGAAAATAAAAAACCACAATGACAGAAGTGAGTCCCTCCGTATCAGTAATTCTTTAGATGTAAATGGATTAAATTTTTCAGTCAAAAGACAGAATTGGCAGAATGGATAGAAACTCATGATCCAACCATAGGCTGTATATGAGAGACTCACTTGTGATCCAAAGACAAAAGTGGGTTTGAATGTTAAAATATGGAAAAAGATATTCCCTGCCAATAGCAACCAAAAGAGAGTAGATGTGGCTATACTAACACTAGATAAAATATACTTTAAATCAGAAAAGCTTAATGAGAGACAGAGGGACATTCTATATTACTAAACGTTTCCATACAGCAAGAAGATATGACAGAAGTTTCTCTGTGGCTCATGGGTTAAGATCTGGCATTGTCACTGCAGTAGCTTGGGTTATTGTTGTGGCATAGCTTTGATCCCTGGCCTGGGAACTTCCACATGCCACAGGCAGGGCCAATAAAAAGAAGATATGACAGTTATAAACATTTATGTACCTAATGACAGACCATCAAAATATATCAAGCAAAAGCTGACAGATTGAAGACAGAAATAGACAGTTGTACAGTAATAGTTAGAGACATCACTAACCCACTCACAAAAATGAGTAGAACATCAGAGAGAAGGAAGTATATAAATACACAAACAACACAATACATCAACTAGAACTAACAGACATTTGGAACACAAAACAATAAAAATAGAATGCTTATTCTTCTTAAGTGCACATGGCATGGATATTTTCTAGGATAAGTCATATGTTAGACCACAAGTTAAGTCACAACAGATTAAGAGATAGATATCATATAAAGTATTTTCTCCAGTCACAATGGGATGAAGTTAGAAATCAGTAACAGAAGGAAAAATGAAAAATTCACAGAATTGTGGAAATTAACACCTGCTTAAACAACCAATGGGTCAAAGAAAGAAATCACAATTAGAAAATATTACTGACAAATATGAGGGAGGTTCCTCAGAAAACTAAATATAGAACTACACTGTGATCCAGCAATCCCACTCCTGGGCATGTATCTGGACAAAACTGTAATTCACCTCTGTGTTCTTTGCAGCACTATTCACAATAGCAAGACAGGGAAACTATCTAAATGTCCATCGACAGGTGAGTGGATTAAGAAGATATGGTACATATGGACAATGGAATGCTACTCAGCTGTAACAAAGAATGAAATAATGGAGTTCCCATTGTGGCTCAGCGGTAACAAGCCCAACTGGTATCAATGAGGTTGCAGGTTTGATCCCTGGCCTTGCCCAGTGGGTTAAAGAATCTGGTATTGCCACAAGCTGTGGTGTAGGTTGCAGATGTGGCTTGGATCTGGCATTGCTGTGGCTTGGCATAGGCTGGCGGCTGCAGCTATGATTTAACCCCCTAACCTGAGAACTTCCATATGCAGTGGGTGCGGCCCTAAAAAGACAAATAAATAAACAAATAAAATAGGGCACAAATGAACCTATGTACAAACCAAAAACAGACTCACAGACCTAGAGAACAGACTTGTGGTTGCCAAGTGGGGGAGTAGGATGGACAGGGAGTTTGGGGTTAGTGGATGCAGAGTATTACATTTAGAATGGATAAGCAATGAGATCCTACTGTATAGCACAGGGAACTATATCCAGTCTCTTGGAATAGAACATGATGGAAGATAGTATGAGAAAAAGAATGTGTGTGTGTATATGTATATATATATATATGACTGGGTCCCTATGCCGTACAGCAGAAATTGACACAATACTGTAAATCAGCTGTACTTTAAATTTTTTCCATTCCAAACTATAGATTTATTTTTTATAATGATTTTAATTTTTTCCATTACAGCTGGTTTACAGTGTTCTGTCAGTTTTCTGCTGTACAGCAAGGTGACCCAGTTACACATACACGTATGTATTCTTTTTTCTCACATTATCATGCTTCATCATAAGTGACTAGACATAGTTCCCAGTGCTGTACAGCAGGATCTCATTGCTTATCCATTCAAAAGGCAATAGTTTGCATTTATTAACCCCAAATTCCCAAAAATGAAAATGGAGTGTTCCTGTTGTGGCTCATTGGGTTACGAACCCAGCTAGTATCCATGAGGATATAGGTTCAATCCCTGGCCTTGCTCAGTAGGTTAAGGATATGACCTTGCTGTGAGCTGCGGTATAGGTTGCAGACTTGACTCAGATCTGGTGTTGCTGTGGCCCTGGCACAGACTGGCAGCTGCAGCTCTGATTTGACCCCTAGCTTGGGAACTTCCATATGCCACAGGTGTGGCCTGAAAAAAAAATGACATAACAAAACTTATAGAATATGATGGAAGCAGTGCTAAGGGGGAAATTTACAGCTGTATATGCTTATATTAAAAGGCAAGAAAGACCTCAAGTAAACAACCTAACTTTACAACTTAAGGAGCTAGAAAAAGAAAAATAACTAAACCCAAAGCTAGAGAAGGAAGGAAATAATAAAGATTAGAGCAAAAATAAACTAAATAGTAGAAAAACGCTAGAGAAAATCAGTGAAACCAAAAATTGATTCTTTGAAAGTGTCAGCACAATTGACAAATCTTTAGCTAGACAGATGAAGGAAGTGAGGGAGGAAGGAAGGAAGGAAGAAGTCAAGTTGCTAAAATCAGAATTGACAGTGGAACACTACTGCTGATTCTAAAAAGGATTATCAGAGAGTACAATGAACAATTGTATGCCAACCAATTGGATAATCTACATAAAATGGATGCATTCCTAAAACACAATACCTGCTTAGATTAAATCACGAAAAAATAGAAAAATTGAACAGACCCTTGAAAACTAAAGAGATTGAATCAATAATTAAAAAAAAAATCTCCTGGAGTTCCTATTGTGGCTCAGAGGAAATGAATCTGACTAGCATTGATGAGGACACAGGTTCGTTCAATCCTTGGCCTTGCTCAGTAAGTTAAGGATCCAGCATTGCCATGAACTGTGGTGTAGGTCACAGACTGATCTTGTGTTGCTGTGGCTGTGGTGTAGGCCAGTGTCTACAGCTCCAATTCAGCTCCTGGCCTGGGAACCTCCAGATGCCACAGGTGGAGCTCTAAGGCAAAAAAAAAAAAAAAAAAAAAAAAATCTCCTAACAAAGAAAATCCCTGATAACTTGTGTTGAATTCTTCCAAACATTTCAAGAAGAACTAATACCAGTAATTCTAAATTTTTTTCCAAAAAATTGAAGAGAGTACTTTCTAACTCATTCTATGAGGCTGCATTGCTCTGATACCAGAGTCAAAGAACTAAAGAAAACTACAGACTGATACACCTAATTGACATTGATCCTTAACAAAATATTAGCGAATATTTTGAAAGGATTATACAGCAGGACACCAAGTGGGATTTATTCCTGGAATGCAAGCATGGTTCAACATATAAAACTCAGTCAGTGTAATTCACTGTATTAACAGAATGGAGGTGGAAAAATCCACATGATCCACTCAGTTGATGCAGTAGAAGCATTTGAAAAACTCAACTTTCATGATAAAACACTCAACAAATTAGGAATAGAAGGACACTACTTCCACATAATAAAAGCCACATAAGAAAACCCCACAGTGAACATCATATTCAGTGGTGAAAGATTGAAAGCTTTTCCTCTAAGATCGGGAAAAAGCAAGGATGCCTGCTTTCACCACTTCTATTCAACATATTGCAGTAAATTTCAGCCAGAGCACTTACACAGGAAAAATAAGTGAAAGACATCCAAATTTGAAAGAAAGAATTAAAATTATCTGTTTGCAGATGGCATGATCTTATATGAAGAAAATCCTAAATATTCTACTCAAGAGAAACTATTAGAACTAATAAATGAATTCATCAAAGTAAAGCCTACAGAGTCAAACACAAAAATTGGTTGCATTCTTATACATGAACAGTGAAAAATCTGCAAAGGAAATTATGAAAACAATTCCACTTCCAAAAGTAGCAAAAAGAATAAAACACTTAGAAATTAAGCAAAAAAGAGGTGAAAGACTTGTACAATGAAAAACTACAAAACATTGGTGAAAGAAATGAAAGAAGGCATAAATAAGTGGAAGCAGATTCCATGTTCATGAATTAGAAGATTTAATATTGCTAAAATGTTAGTACAACCCCAAATGGTCTAAGATTCAATGCAGTTGCTATCAAAATCCCAATGATGTTTTTTGAAGAAATAGAAAAACTCATCCTAAAATTCATAAGGAATCTCAAGGGACCCCCAAATAGCCAAAAAAATCTTGAACAACAACACTGTAAAACTCACACTTCTTGATTTCAAAACTTACTACCAAGCTATGGTAATCAAAACCGTGGTATTAGCATAATGACACTTAGACCAATAGAATAGAAAGAGCCTAGAAATAAATCTTCACGTACATGATCAAATGATTTTTGACAAGGTTTCAAGACCAATCAATGTCTTTTCAATAAATGGCACTAGGAAAACTGGATATTCACAAACAAAAGAATGAAGTTGGACCCTCACCTAACACCATATATAAAAATTAAGTCAAAAGGATGTAAATGTAAGATATGAAACAATAAAACTCTTAAAAGATAACATAGGACAAAAGGGTTATAATTTTGAATTTGGCATTGATTAAATGGATATGATACCAAAGGTATAGTTCAAGAAAGAAAAAAATAGTTCCCATTGTGGCTCAGTGGTTAAAGAATCCAACTAGGAACCATGAGGTTGCAGGTTCAATCCCTGTCCTCGCTCAGTGGGTTAAGGATCCGGCATTACTGTGAGCTGTGGTGTAGGTTTCAGATGCAGCTTGGATCCCGTGTTGCTGTGGCTGTGGTGTAGGCTGGTGGCTATAGCTCTGATTAGACCCCTAGCCTGGGAACCTCCATATGCCGTGAGTGTGGCCCTAGAAAAGGCAAAAAGACAAAAAAAAAAAAGGAGAAAAAGAGAAAATATAGACAAACCACTTCATGAAAAATTTTTAATTTTGTTTTTTGAGGACAAAAACACAGCCTAAGTCAAAAATGGACAAAGGACTTGAACAGACATTTCTCCAAAGATATACAGATGGCCAATAAATACATTAAAAGATGTTCGACATCACTAACCATTGGGGAAATGAAAATCAAAACTACAGTGAGATAGTGCTTCACTCTCAGTAGGATGATTACTATTTGAAAAAAAAAGACAAAAAACTATTGGCAAAAATGTAGAGATATTGGAACCCTTGTGTACCATTGGTGGGAATGTAAAATGTTATAGCTGTGTTTACTGTGGAAAACAGTATGGCAGTTCCTCAAAAATTAAACATAGAATTACCATGTGCTCCAGCAATTTCACTTCTGGGCGTTTACCCCAAAGAATTAGAAGCAGGATCTCAAAGAGCTATTTGCACACATGTTCATAGCAGCATTATTCACAGTATCTAAATGGATGCAACTCAAGTGTCCATCAATAGGTGGTGGATAAAGAAAATGCAGTCTGTACATATAATGGAATATCATTCAGCCTTAAAAAGGAAGTAAATTCTGCAGTATGTTATAACATGGGTGAACCTTGAGGACATTATGCTACATGAAATAAACCAGTCACAAAAATACAAATACTGGAGTTCCCTTTGTGGCACAGTGGTTAATGGACCCAACTAGGATCTATGAGGATGTGGGTTCAATCCCTGGCTTAAGGATCCAGTGTTGTCGTGAACTGTGGTGTAGGTTGCAGACATGGCTCGGATCCTGTGTTGCTGTGGCTGTGGTGTAGGCCAGCAGCTACAACTCCAATTCGACCCCTAGTCTGGGCGCCTCCATATGCCGCAGGTGCGGCCCTAAAATAGCAAAAAAACAAAAAACAAATACTGTATGGTTCCATTTATCAAGGTGCTTAGAGTATTCAAAATCATAAAGACAGAAGTAGATTGGCAGGTACCAGGTACTATGGGGAGGGGAGAATGGGAATGCTTGCTATGGTTTCAACTTTACAAGATGAAAAGAGTTAATGGGAATAGATAGTGATAATGTTTGCACAGCAAGGTGAAAGTATTTAATACCACTGAACCAGACTCTTAAAAATTTAGTTGGAACTCTGCCCACTGCTTCCCTTAGCAATGTATTGGATAAATCTCTTCTAATCAACTTTCTGAAAATAAAGTTGCTAATCACGGTCCTCGTCTCAGTCGATACACTCTGCCCTCTGCTGAGGCTGAGATAAGCCAGCATCAGAGAATTGTTGAAGCCCATTGAGACAGAATTGAGACTTTGTCTTTAATCAGATGTGTCAAAAGGGAATCCCTTCAGGGTCCACGGCAGTCAAGTGTATGCTTCCCCTGCCCAGAACCAGGCCTCCCTTGGGGGAAACGTGGCTGGATTCATCACTCTTGACACACACTCCGTTGACTCACAGACTGACGTCTCTGTTTTATAAGTGACCTGCTGGGGTTTCCTGTCCCTGGAATGATTCCCCCAATTATTTTGACTCTCAAGGGATGCTGCTCTCCTGCCACAGCCCCCCCCCCCCCCCCCCCCCCCCCCCCCCCCCCCGCCCAGGGGCAAACATAACTTCTTGAGAAACTGTTTTCTAAACCCCTTCCTAACCTCTTCACCCCCAACCACAGGCAAATCCAAGAATTTAGAAGAGATGGTCATGACATCCCCACAGAGAGGGGGGACCTCCGCCTCTGACATTGTGGAGGTCAGCGACCCCTGCCCTGAAGCCCGGGAGAAGCTGCAGGAGATGTGTCGCATGATGTGAGCACCTTGGTGGTTGGGGGAGAATGGGAAGGGAGGAGAGTGTGTGTGAAAGGAGATCATGGACCTGTCAGCTACCCAGTGCCCCCACGACAGTGATGGGGTGATGGCCGTGCCTCATGCAGACGGCCCCAGACCTTGCCCACTCACAGTCATTTTCAGTCCTATTACGATCTTGTGAGGAAGTCGGGTTTATGCCCATTTTGAAGATGAGGAAACCAAGATACCCTGAGCACAAGGTAAGCACTGCTTGAGCTCCCAAGCTCAGAGGGCCTGACTCCTGGTCAGTGCTCTTTGCTTCCTTAGCAGTGAAACCCCTTCGTGTGGCTTCTTACAGTTTATACGACCTTATAGTTAAGAATGTTTGTTTCTTAACAATTTGTCACATGTCCTTCTAGGAACAAAGAAACACTTCTCAAACAAAAAACATTGACATAGATGATTAGTGATATTTATGATTTTTGTGGGTCCCACTAGTCCTATGAGTCTCCATTTCTCCAAGGCCCAAACCATGGGCCGTAAAGGACTTCAGACCTAGTCACATCTAAGCCATGTATGTGTCCTGGAGCTCCCAGGCCATTGTCACTGCAGCTATAGGACTTAGGTGGAAGGCAGAGGCCTAGTTTTCCCCTTACTGTAACATTCCAGAAGGAAGCTTATTTCCTTTGTAATCTCGGGATTGGTGGGTAATCAAAGCCTGCGGTTCCCCCAGCCCATTGTGCATACAGTCCCACCTGATGGGGCTTCACATCAGCACCAAAGTTGGGCTTGCCTGGGAGGGGTATGAGGACCTTCCCGTTTTTCCTAAAAGCACTGCCTATATGGAAGAGGAGTTGGAGTGGGGACAGGAAGTGGGTGGGAGTCTCGGGAGCTGGGGAGAGGCTGTAGAGAGCCTCCTGATGAGTGAGAGCCAAGTGGCTAGAGGATATGTTGGTCTCCTTCCCTGCAGAGAAGCTGAAAGGAACTCATGGAAAGGGAGGAATATCTTCTACCCCACAGTCCTACGCAACTACAGGGCAAAGACGCCCTCTCATCTGATGGCGACCGTAAAAGGAGACACTCAGACCCCGAGCTCCCACCCCCCTCACTCTCCAGGGACTCCGACTGCCACTCCTACATCTCACCAGCCTCCTGCCCACCACCTTCACTTGGGCCAGCATTCTCAGGAGTGGAAGGGACCCAAGAAGTCCATCAAGTTGCATTACACCTTCTATGATGGGTCCTCCTTCGTTTAGTATCCTTTTATTTGGTGCTGCTCTTTCTCCCCAGTAACTCAGCCCAGAGAACTCCAGGACATGAAAAAGCCAGAGTATTTACTTGTCTTCTCAACTGATCAGAGAATCCTGTGACGGCTCCTTCAGGGTATTAAAGAGTTTGTCTAGGGTGGAGGAAGGATACTGAGAGTTAAGCCTCAAGTTCCATCCCCATGAACCAGAACATACCAAACGGGCTGTCTGTGAGCAGGTGCCATGTTGGGGGTGCAGCAACAATCTCTGCCTTCGAGGCTTTCCCAGGTGAGAAGAGGTTAGGGACACAGAACATTTCATCTCTAGACTGGAGAAGGTAGGAGACCCTCAGTCCTAGGGGCGTCTTTATCCTTCTGTCCCTGGCTTAGTGGGAGAACCCTATGGTTCTTGCATAGTTCACTCCAAAGGTCCATGTATTTTGAGCCTAACCTGCACCCCAGATACCCCACCTGGCGTGTGCCTAGCTTGCTCTGCAGCAAGAGAGTTCATCAGCACATGGGCAGCTGGGTGCCTACCTTGGGGTGTGCAGGTGGTACAAGGGAACACATTTCCTCTTGAGAATCTGGCAAAAGCTATAGACCACCTTCTCAGAAATATGCACTGATACACATGCATGTAAAACATTTCCTGTGATTACACGACATCTGCAGACCTCTGAAGCTTGTCTGTGGACCTGGATTTCATAACTGTAGATTTTGGAAAACTAAGATTTCTAATATGCAAATCCTCTTTGAAAGGTAGATGCTAAGAGTTATGTATATGTTAGAGTGAATGGGTTCAGATTGCTTTCTTTATTCGCAGATGTTTATCAAGTGTTGTGTGCAGTGGATTAAAGGAACGAATGTACTGTTTTTAACCGTAGAGGGAGAAACTTTAATTTGATTGCTTTCTTCTGAACTGAGGGAAAGGAGTATGAATTTGGGTGGTGGCAGTGAAAGAGAGGGCTGCCTTTGGAGAACACCGGTGTTGGATCAGGAAGTCACCTCAGACCACTGTGCTTCTTACAGAGGTCCTGCTGCCCACTCCCCATCATGCTCTAGAGCTAGACTAGACTCCAGACCCACAGGCTGTGTAGCCTGAGTTGGACAAGATGCAAAGAGGCTATTCATTTCGTTTTTTTTTTTTTTGTCTTTTTCCTTATCTAGGGCCGCAGCCATGGCATATGGAGGTTCCCAGGCTAGGGGTCTAACAGGAGCTGTAGCTGCCGGCCTTCTCCAGAGCCACAGCAACGCGGAATCCGAGCCGCGTCTGCAACCTACACCACAGCTCACGGCAACACTGGATCCTTAACCCACTGAGCAAGGCCAGGGATCGAACCTGCAACCTCATGGTTCCTAGTCGGATTCGTTAACCACTGAGCCACGAAGGGAACTCCAATTTCTGTCCCTTCATCATAAGAACAGGGAAACAGATCCAGCAGGGTGACTCACAATGCCACAAAGGGAATTTGGTGGCAGAGCCAGGCCTGGGCCCAGGGCCTCTTCACCTCCATTGAGGACCCTGGTCTAGCTCCAGAGCATGAAGGGGACCTCATTTTACTAACAAAACCCCTAGGCAGTTAGGGTCCCCTACTTTTGAGGGATAAGGTGGCTTTCTGAGCTGTCTCAACAGGCCACCCACCAGGCAAGGCAATATTACCTTGCTTCCTTTGGCCTCCTCTCCACTGAACTGGGAATTGCAGTGCCTGTCAAAGAAGTCCTATTGTTTCTCTGACCGTGAATTGAGCATTACCCTCTGCTCAGCCCTGCCTCCAGTGCACCCTGTGTATTGAACTCACCACACTCCTTCCTAGGCAGCTGCTGCTCACAAGGGTCATGAGCACCACCACCCCTTTTTGAACTCTACACTGCATTGAATGATCATCTCTCTGAGCTGGGGAGGCACATCTGTGAATTAGGTTGCTGTTGGCAGGACCAGAGGGGGATGGACTAGGTCAAGGAAGCAGAGTGCAGCAGCCCAGCCCACTGGGATGTGCTCTAGCCTGCCTCAGAATCCTGAAGGTCCCTTGCTGGGACCACCCCAGACCTGCAGGCCATCGATGCTGGTGTGCTTGACTCAGACCCCAAGGGTCTTCACATCTGGCCATTAATGTACTTCTGCTTTCAGAGTCCCAAGAGGCCTGGGTTCTGGGCCCAGTTCTTGGTGACCCTGAACAAGTCACTGCATCTCTCTGGGCCTCACTTCTCCCTATTAGAAGATGAGGACAGTGGACCAAGTGATCTTGAAGTACAGAGTCTGTTTTACTGTGTTGAAATGGCCAAAATACGTGTGCAGCTGTTGGATCCCTCTGGAGTAGAGAAAATGTTTGGGAGACCCTTCCCTCCCTCGTGGCTTCCACAGAACCCTGGACTCAGCAGCCAGTCCTGTCATCACAGAGACTGCTGGGCAAAGCTCTCAGGTAGAAGTGATGTGTCTGCCTTTGGAATGCCAAAGCTCCAAGCCCTGGCAGGTTTGCCTTGTCCCATCAGAACCATCCTGGCATTCCTTCCATTTGGCCGTCAGCAACTCCTTGGATCTCTTACCTCAGTCACTGAGTCTCCTGTCAAACTTACTTAGCGGCCTTTTTTCATACAAAGATACAAACTTATCACGTTAAAAACAAACCGTAGTCCCCATGTACCCAGTACTGTGCTCAGCACTGTTCTTTTGGGATTTGTTGAGCACTCAGAACTGCTGTGTGAGGTATACATTTTTTAAATGTGGTAAAATGTACATGACATTTACCATTTTAAGCATTTTGCATTGTACAATTCTGTGACATTTAGTACATTCACAGTATTGTACAACCATTACCACTATCTGGTTTCCTGCAGTTTTTCATCACCCTAGCAGGAACCCCTGTACCTAATTTTTTTTTTTTTGGTCTTTTTAGGGCTGCACCTGTGGCATATGGAGGTTCCCAGGCTAGGGGTGGAAACTGAGCTATAGCTGCTGGCCTACACCACAGCCACAGCAATGTAGGATCTGAGCCTCGTCTGAGACCTACACCACAGCTCACAACAACGCCAAATCCTTAACCCACCAAGTGAGGCCAGGGATAGAACCTGCATCCTCATGGATGCTAGTCAGATTCGTTTCTGCTGAGCCATGACAGGAACTCCCAAGCCTGTACTTCCTGAGTAGTCATATACCATTTCCCCTCCCCACAGCCCCTGGCAGCTGCTCACCTGCATTCTGTCTCTATGCATTTGCCTCTTTCGCTTACTTTGTATAAGTGGAATCACACATCATGTGGCTGTTTGTGTGGCTTCTCTCACCAGGCACAGTGTTTTTAGGTTCTTCCTTGCTGTAGTTGCATCAGTACTCCTTTCCTTTTGTTTTTTTTTTTTTGATTGGGATGAAATTCTCATGACATAAAGGCAGTCCTTTTAATGTATACAATTCTGTGGCATTTAGTACATTCACAGTTGTGCAGCCAACACCTCTGTTGAGTTCTGAATCATTTTTGCACCTCAAAAAAAAACCCCAACATCCATTAACTGGTCACTCTTCATTTGCCCCATTCCCAGCCCTGGCAACCACCAATCTATTTTCTGTCTCTGTGGATTTGCCTATTCGGGACATCTCATACAAATGGAATCTTAACATATGTGGCTTTTTGTGCCTGGCTTCTTTCGTTTAATATAATGTTTTCAAGATTCGTACATGTTGTAGCATGTGTCAGAATTTCCTTCCTCTTGGTGGCTGACTAATGATCTATTGTATAGATATACCACTTTTTAAAATCCATTCTTTCATTTATGAACATTAGATTGTTCCCAGAATTTGGCTGGTGTGAATAATACTGCTATGAACGTTCTTATAGAAGTTTTTATTTGCACACTGTTTTCATTTCATTTGAGCCTATACCTAGGAATGGAATTACTGAGTCATATGATAATTCTATGTTTAACTTATTGATGAACCACTAAAATGTTTTCCATAGGGGCTGCACCATTTTATATTCTCACCAGCAATTGGTGAGTGTTCTTATTTCTCCACATCATTGACTATGCTGATATTTTTCAGTTTTTAGATTCCAGTCATTTGAGTGTGTTTGAAGTGACATGTTGTCAAGGTTTTGACTTGCATTTCCTTAATAAGCTAATGATTAGGAGCATCTTCATGTGTCTTCTTTGTATATCTTCCTTGTAGAAATGTGTATTCAAATCCTTTGCCCATTTTTTTTTTTTTTGGCTTTTTAGGGCCACATCCGTGGCATATGGAAATTCTGAAAGTAGGGGTCAGTTGGAGCTACAGCTGCCGGCCTATACTACAGCCATAGCAAGGCAGGATCTGAGTCACGTCTGCAACCTACACCACAGCTCACAGCAACGCCAGATCCCTGACACTGAGTGAGGCCAGGGATCAAACCCACATCTTCATGGATGCTAGTTGGATTTGTTTTCACTGCGCCACAATGGGAACTACCCCTTTGCCCCTTTTTGATTGTCCTTTTCTTGTTAAGTTTCTTGTTAAGTAAGAGTTCTTTATATATTGTGGATATTAGGCCTTTATCAGATATATGATTTGCAGTTTTTATCCCTATACTGTAAGATATCTTTTCATACTCTTGGTAGCATCCTTCAATGTACAAAAGATTTAAATTTCAATGAAGCTGGAGTTTTCATTGTGGCTCAGCGGAAACAAATCTGACTAGCATCCGTAAGGACACAGGTTCAATATCTGGCCTTGCTCAGTGGGTTAAGGAACCAGCATTGCCATGAGCTGTGGTGTAGGTTGCAGATGTAGCTTGGATCTGGCATTGCGGTGTCATAGGCCAGTGACTACAGCTCTCATTTGACCCCTAGCCTGGGAACCTCCAAATGCTGCAGGTGCAGACTTTTTAGCAAAATAAATAATAATAATATAATAATAATAATAAAATAATTTTTGATGAAGTTCAATTTTTCTGTTTTTTCCTTTTTCTTTTCTTTTCTTTCTGTCTTTTTTTTTTTTTTGTCTTTTTAGGGCTGCACCTGAGGCATATGGATGTTCCCAGGCCAGGGGTCTAATTGGAGCTGTAGCCACCAGCCCACACCACAGCGACAGCAACGCTAGATCCTATCTGCATCTGCAACCTATACCACAGCTCATGGCAATGCCAGATCCTTAACCCACTGAGAGAGGCCAGGGATTGAACCTGAAACCTCATGGTTCGGATTTGTTTCTGCTGTGCCATGACGAAACTCCTGTTTTTTCTTTTGTTCCTTATGTTTTGGGTTCCTTCCTTCCTTTCTTCCCTCCTTCCCTGCTTTCTTCCTTGACTGCACATGCAGCATATGGAATTCCTGGGCCAGGGATTGAATCTGAACCACAGCTGCAACCTACACCACAGCCTTGACAACATTGGATCCTTTATCCTACTGCACCAGGTTGGGGATTGAACCTGTGCCTCTGAAATGACCCAAGCTGCTGCAGTAAGATTCTGAACCCATTGCACCACAGCAGGAACTCCTTTGGGTTTCTTATCTAAGAAACTATTGCTTACTCCGTTTTCTTCCAAGAATTTTATAGTTCTTAAACATTTAGATCTCTGACCCATTTTTTAAAAAGATTGTAATCATTCTTTTCTTCCGTTTTTAAAAGTTTTATTGTAGTTGATTTACAGTGTTGTGATAATTTCTGCTATACAACAAAGTGATTCAGTTATACATGTACACACATCCATTCTCTTTCAGACTCTTTTCTCCATAGATTATCACATAATATTGGGTAGAGTTCTCTGTACTATACAGCAGGTCTCCACAGGGCAATCATTCCATATACTTCAGTATACATATGCCAATGCCAAACTCTCAGTCTGTCCTGCACCCGCCCCTGCCCCCGCCACCTGTACCCTTTGGTAACCATAAGTTTGTTTTCAAAGTTTGTGAGTCTCTTTATGTTCTGCAAATAAGTTCATTTGTATCCCTTTTTAGATTCCATATAAAAGTATCATATGATGCCTGTTTTTCATTGTCTAACTTCACTTATTGTTTTAATCTATAGGTCCATCCATGTTGCTGCAAATGACATTATTCAATTCTTTTTTATGACTGAGTAATATTCCATTGTATATAGGTACCACGTCTTTATTTCTCTGTTGATGCACATTTAGGTTTTTTCCATTCTTGGCTACTGTAAATAGTGCTGCAATGAACATTGGGATGCATATATCTTTTCAAATTATAGTTTCCTCTGGATAGATGCCTGGGAGTGGGATTGCAGGATCATATGGTAGTTCTATTTTTTAGTTTTTTGAGGAAGCTTAATACTGTTTTCCATAGTGGGTGAACCAATTTACATTCCCACCAACAGTGTAAGAGGGTTCCCTTTTCTCTGCACCCTCTCATCATTTATTGTTTGTAGACTTTGATGATGGGCATTCTGGATGGGTGTAAGATAGAACCACATAATAGTTACAATTTGCATTTCTCTAATAATTGGTAATATTGAGCATTTTTTCATGTGTTTTTTGACCATCTGTATGTCTTCTGTGGAGAAATGTCTATTTAGATCTCTGCCCATTTTTTGTTTGCATTGTTTGTTTTTTTGATACTGAGTTGCAGGAGATACTTGAATATTTTGGAGATTAATCCTTCATCATTTGCTTCATTTGCAGATATTGCCCCTCATTCTGTGGGTTGTATTTTCATTTTGTTTATAGTTTCCTTTGCTGTGCAAAAACTTGTTAAGTTTGATTAGGTCCCATTTGTTTATTTATTTTTAAAATTTTCATTATTCTAGGAGGTGGATCTGAGAAGCTGTTGCTGTGGTTTATGTCAGATAGCATCTAGCCTGTGTTTGGAAGGGATAAATTATACTTGATCATGATGTATGATCCTTTTAATGGAGGATTTAATTTGCTAGTATTTTGTTGAGGATTTTTACATCTGTGTTCATCAGTGATATTGGCCTGTAATTTTCTTTCTTTTTTTTTTTGTGGTATCTTTGTCTGGCTTTGATATCAGGGTAATTGAGGTCTCATAGAATGTGTTGAGGAGTGTTCCTTCCTCTACAATTTTTTGGAAGAGTTTTGGAAGGATAGGTATTAACTCTTCTCTGAATGTTTGATAGAATTTGCCTGGGAAGCCATCTGGTCCTGGGCTTTTGTTTCTTAATCAAAGTTTCAGTTTCAGTACTTGTTATTGATCCATTCATCTTTTCTATTTCTTCCTGGTTTAATTTTGGAAGATTGTACCTTTCTAAGAATTTGCCCTTCTCTTTGAGGTTGTCCATCTTGGTTGCTTTGGTAGTCTCTTATGATCCTTTGTATTTCTATGATGTCCATTGTAACGTCTTTTTCATTTCTAACTTTATTGATTTTAGCCCTCTCCCTTTTTTTCTTGATGAGTTTAGCTAAGGATTTGTCAATTTTTTGATCTTTTCATAGAACCAGCTTTTAGTTTCATTTATCTTTTCTATATTTTCTTTATTTCTATTTCATATATTTCTGCTCTGATCTTTTTGTTGTTTGTTAATGTTTATTTTTTATTAAAGTCTAGTTGATTTACAATGTTTCTTCAGTTTCTATTGTACAGCAAAGTGACCCAATCACACAGTCCCCTGTGCTGTACAGTAAGGTCCCACTGTCCATCCATTCCAAATATAACAGTTTGCATCTAAAAACTCCAAACTGCTCATCCATCCCATTCCCTTCCTGTTCCACCCTGGGAACCACAAGTCTGTTCTCCTTCGCCACGATCTGTTTCTGTTTTATAGATAGGATCATCTGTGCCATAATTTTGATTCCACAAATAAGTGATACCATATGGTATTTGTATTTTTCTTTCTGGCTTACTTCACTTAGTATGAGAATCTATGTTTCATCCATGTTGCTAAAAATGACATTAGGTTTTTTTTTTTTTTTGGTTAAGTAGTGCTCTATTATATATATGTACCACATCATTTATCTGTCAGTGAACTTTTAGGTTGTTTACATGTCTTGGCTGTTGTGAATAGTGTGAACATAGGAGTGCATGTATATTTTTCAGTGAATATTTTGGCTGGATATATGCCCAGGAGTGGGATTGCTGGATCATATGGTAGTTCTACATTTAGATTTCTGAAGTATCTCCATACTGTTTTCCATACGTATCAATGTACCAATTTATAGTCACACCAGCAGTGAAGTAGGGTACCCTTTTCTCCATAAAGCTTCTCTAGCACTTGTTACTTGTTGATTCGCTATTGATGGCCATTCTGACCAGTGTGAGGTGGTACTTCATTGTGGTTTTGATTTGCATTTCTCTAATAATTAATGATGACGAGCATTTTTTCATGTGCCTGTTGGCCATCCATGTGTATTCTTCGGAGAAATATTTATTTAGGTTTTCTGGCCATTTTTCAATTAGGTTGTTTCTTTTTGTTGTTGAGTTATATGAGTTGTTTATATATTTTAGTGATTAGGCCTTTGTTTTTTGCATAATTTTCAGACTTTCTCCCATTTCATTAATTGACTTTTCTTTCTCTCTTTTTTTTTGGGGGGGGGGTCTTTTTAGGGCCACACCTGAACCATATGAAGGTTCCCAGGCTAGGGTCAAATCGGAGCTACAGTTGCTGGCCTACACCACAGCCATAGCAACACCATATCTGAGCCATGTCTGCAACCTACACCACAGCTGGATCCTTAACCCACTGAGTGAGGCCAGGGGTCAGACCTGCATCCTCATGGATGCTAGTCAGATTCATGTCTGCTGAACCATGAAGGGAACTCCCTGTCTTTTCATTTTTAAGTGGTTTTCTTTGCTGTGCAAAACCTTTTGAGTTTAATTAGGTACCATTGGTTTATTTGTGTCTTTATTGTCATTATTCTAGGAGGTGTATCAAACAAGATGTTGCTGTGATTTATGTCAAAGAATATTCTGCCTACGTTTTCCTCTAGGAGTTTTAAAGTATTTGGCCTCATACTTAGGTCTTTAATCCATTTTGAGTTTATTTTTGTATATAGTGTTAGATAGTGTTCTATTTTTTTCTTTTTTGTGTGGCTGTCCAGTTTTCCCAGCACCATTTATTGAAGACACCATCTTTCTTCCATTGTGCCTCCTCTATCATAAATTAGTTGACCATAGGTGCTTGGGTTTATTTATGGCTTTTCTATACTGTTCCATTGATTTTTTTATTTCTGTTTTTGTGACAATACCATTTCGTTTCGATAACTGTAGCTTTGTAGTACAGTTTGAAATCAGGAAGTCTTATTCCTCCATTTTCATATTTCCTTTTCAACATTGCTTTCACTATTCAGGATCTCTTGTGTTTCCATACAAATTTTTAAATAATCTGTTGAAGTTCTGTGAAGAATGTCCCTGGTAATTTGATAGGAATTGCATCGACTCTATAGTTTGCCTTGGATAGTATAGTCATTTTGACAATATTGATACTTCCAATCCAAGAGCATAGTATATCTTTCCATATATTTTTGTTGTCTTTGATTTCTTTTATCAGTGTCTTATATTTTCAGAACATAGGTCTTTTGTTTCTTTAGGTAAGTTTATTCCTAGGTATTTTATTCTTTTTGATGTGATGGTAATTGGGATGGTTTCTCTGATTTCTCTTTCTCTTTCTTTTTTTTAAAGGGCCTCTCTCAAGGCATGTGAAGTTCCCAGACTAGGTGTTGAATTGGAGCTGTAGCCTCTGGCCTATGCCACAGCCACAGCAATGCCAGATCTGAGCCACATCTGTGACCTACACCACGGCTCACCATAATGCCAGATCCTTAACCCACTGAATGAGGCCAGGGATGGAACCTGCTTCCTCATAGATGCTAGTCAGATTTGTTTCCGCATGAGCCATGATGGGAACACCTTTCTGATTTGTCTTTCTGATCTTTCATTGTTAGTATATAGAAATGCAATTGATTTCTGTGAATTAATTTTGTATCTTGCAACTTTGCCAAATTCATTGATGAGTTCTAACAGTTTTGTGGTTCTGTCTTTAGGATTTTCTAGGTATAGTATCTTGTCATCTGCAGTGATAGTTTTACTTTTCCAATTTTTTTCTTTTTATTTCTTTTTCTTCTCTGATTGCTGTGGCTAGGCCTTCCAAAACTATGTTGAATAGAAGTGGCAAGAGTGGATATCCTTGTCTTGTTCCTGACTTTAGTGGAAATGTTTTCAGTTTTTCATCATGAGAATGATGTTAGCTGTGGATTTGTCATATATGGCTCTTATTATGTTGAGGGAGATTCCCTCTGTGCTCACTATCTGGAGAGTTTTTATTATAAATGGGTGTTAAATTTTGTCAAAAGCTTTGCATCTTTTGAGATCATCATAGGTTTTTATTTTTTAGTTTGTTGTTGTGGTGTATAACATTGATTAATTTGCACATATGAAAGAATATTTGCATCCCTGGGATAAATCCCACTTGATCATGGTGTATGATCTTTTCAATATATATTTGGATTTGGTTTGCTAGTATTTTGTTTAGGATTTTTGCATCTATATTCATCATTGATTTTGGCCTATAATTTTCTTTTTTGTGGTATCCTTTTCTGGTTTGGGTATTGGGGTGATGGTGGCCTCATAGAATGAGCTTGGGAGTGTTCCTTCTTCTGATATTTTTTGAAAGAGTTTCAGAAGAAAAGGTGTTAACTCTTCTCTGAATGTTTGATAGCATTCACCTGTGTAGCCATCAGGTCCTGTACTTCTGTTTTTTGGAAGTTTTAAAATCACATTTTCAACTTCAGTACTTGTTTTTTTTATTTTTGTTTTTGTTTTTTGTGCTTTAGGGCTACACCTGAGGCATATGAAATTTCCAAGGCTAGGGGTCAAATCAGAGCTATAGCTGCCAGCCTACACCAAAGCCACAGTAACATCAGATCTGAGCCGCATCTGCAACTTACACCACAGCTCACAGCAGCTCAGGATTCTTAACCCACTGAGCGAGGCCAGGGATTGATCCCACAACCTCGTGGTTTCTAGTCGGATTAATTTCCACTGTACAATAACAGGAACTCCCAATTTTGGTACTTGTGATTCGTCTATTCATATTTTTGATTTCTTCCTAGTTTAGTCTTGGTAAGTTGTACCTTTGTAAGAACCTGTCCATTTCTTCTAGGTTGTCCATTTTATTGGCATATAGTTGCTTATAGTAGTCTCTTACAATCCTTTGTATTTCTGTGGGGTCAGTAGTAATTTCTGCTTTTTCATGTCTAATTTTATTGATTTGAGCCCTCTCCCTTTCTTAATGACTCTGGCTAAAAGTTTATCAATTTTGTTGATGTTTTCAAAGAACTGATTTTTGGTTTCATTGATCTTCTCTATTGTTTTCTTTGTCTCTGTTTCATTGATTTCTGCTCTGATATTTTTTTTTTCATTCTGCTAATATTGGGCTTTGTCTGTTTTCCCTACTTTAGTTGTTTTAGGTTTAAGGTTCGGTTGTTTATTTGAACTTCTTCTTCTTTCCTTAGGTAAGATTGTGTTGCTATAAACTTCCCTCTCAGAACTGCTTTTGCTGTGTCCTATAGGTTTTGGGTTGTATCTTCATTGTCATTTGTCTCTAAGTATCTTTTGATTTCCTCTATGATTCATTGGTTGTTTGGTAGCATATTGCTTCTCTTCCAGGAGTTTGTGTTTTTTCTGTCCCCCCCCCCCATTGTGGTTGATTTCTAGTCTCATAGCATTGCAGTTGCAGAAAATGCATGGGTTTATTTCAGGGTTTTTTTTTTCTTTGAAATTTACCAAGGCTTGATCTGTGGGCCTAAGATGTGATCTATCCTGGAGGATGTTCCATGTGCACTTGAGAAGAATGTATATTCTGCTGCTTTGGGATGGAAAGTTCTATAAATATCAGTTAAATCTATCTGGTCTAGGGTGTTATTTAAGGCTTGTGTTTCCATGTTGATTCTCTGTCTGGATGATCTGTCCCTTGATGTAAGTGGGGTGTTAAAGTCCCCCACTATTATAGTGTTGCTGTTGATTTCTCCAGTGGCTTTCAGTGGTTGCCTCATATATTGAGGTTCTCCTATGTTAGATGCATATATATTTACAATTGTTATTTCTTCTTCTTGGATTGATCCTTTGATCATTATGTAGTGTCCTTTGTTTCATGTGATTTTCTTTTCTTTTTTTTTTTTGGCTTTTTAGGGTGGCATATGTGGCATGTGGAGGTTCCCAGGCTAGGGGTCAAATTGGAGCTACAGCTGCTGGCCTATGCCACAGCCACAGCAATGCGGGATCTGAGCCACATCTGTGACCTACACCACAGCTTGTGGCAATGCCAGATCCTTAACCCACTAAGCGATGCCAGGGATCAAATCTGCATCCTCATGGATACTAGTCAGATTCGTTTCCACTCAGCCACGATGGGAACTCCTGACTTTCCTTATTTTAAAGTCTATTTTGTCTGATATGAGTATTGCTAGCCCTACTTTCTTTTGATTTCCATTAGCATGTAATATCTTCTTCCATCCCCTCACTTTCAGTTTGTATGTGTCCTTGGGTCTGAAGTGGGTCTCTTGTAAACAGCATATATATGGGTCTTGTTTTTGTATCCACTCAGCCAGTCTGTGTCTTTTTGTTGGAGCATTTAATCTGTTTACATTCAGTGTAATTATGGATAAGTATGTATTTATTGCCATTTTGTTAATTGTTTTGAATTGTTACTTTGGATCTTCCCCCCTTTTGTTGTTTTCTCTTGTGATTTGCTGACTTTCTTTCGTGTTGTATTTGGATTGGTTTTTTTAATGTATGTGTCTATTACAGTTTTTGGTTTGTGGTTCCCATTAGATTTGAATATGACCATCAATATATGTACAAAATTGCCTTGGGTTGCAATTCTCTTATTTTCAAGTACATTTTCAGTATTCTGCATTTGTCTTCTCTTCTCATGCATGCTAGTTTTGATATCATATTTGTCAAAGGGTGATTTCCTTTTTTTCCTGAGAATTCATTCTTTATTTTGATATGAAAAATAAACCCTTCAACCTGTAAGGAATGATTAACAATTGAAAATTGTGTTTTCATATTGCTGTAAAGCAAACTTACAGAATAGGAATATATGCTACCAGCTTTGAGGATGTCACATACACATTAGAAAAAAAGTCATTGCTATTTTTTGTTTTTGTTTTTTTTGCCACACCCATGGCATGGAAAAGTTCCTGGGCCATGGATCAACCTGAGCTGCTGCAGTGGCAATGCTGGATCCTTAACCTGCTATGCCTCAAGGGAACTCCAAAGTCACTGCTATTTGGATTCTAATAAACATCAGTGTGGAGGAAGGAGTAATTATCTCCATCTCCTGTTTTTTCCAAAATTTAAGCTAGTCATTGAAATGTCACCTAATTATGCCAGAACCTGGTAAGAGTGGTGAAACGAACATCTGAATCCAGCTAAATTATAAAAACAGGTCTTTTACTTCTCTTCTCATTTCTGGAGTAGGAAGGTTCTACTTTATACCCCACAGGCCAGCAATAGGTCTGACATATAATGTATAGATTCCTTTTGATTATGGTTGCAAAAGTCTTTAAATTCTTTGAGGGTTTGACATCTCTTGGAAAGAACTAAGCCTGGAGGAAGACTGATGATCTGCATTCGCTCTAATGGAGCATTAGTTGATACGCTGTTAATGTTGAAATCAGCAAGCCTATACTTCGGCAAGTTCAGTCATGTGATCGGGATACCATCCTCAGACCTTTAAGTAAAACATTTGAAATTCTCATGGTAAAGTTGTAGCCTTGGCTCCAATACTTCTGGTTATCTTCTTTGATTTTTAATGCCTATCAGTCTCTACCAGTTGTAGCAGCCACTGCTTGGTAAAACTTTGCCACAAAGTCTGGCTTACTGACCTCCAGCTGCTTGACAAATTCATTGCACTTCTGCTCAGCCCAGCATCGAAACCACTGATCCCAAAAACATAGCTGGCACTCAAAAATACAAAGTGGTTGGTTTGCTGCAGACACACTAAGCTACTCTAGACTTTCCAGCAGTGGCTGTAATTTTCCTGGTACTGCCTTAGCAACCAGGTCCTATAGGAAATGTTCATGCTGAGGACCTGACCAGCTGGCAAACCAGTGAAGAATACATTTCATCTCCTGGGAAGTGATGTAAGTAAGACACTGGAGGGGAAGAGTCAGAAACATTGTCTGGTATTAAGGGTAAGGGAGAAGGGAAAGATAACAGCATTGAAGAGGAAGATGATTCCAGTGGCATCCTCCCCTTTCCTCTCACAGAGGACCCGGAGACTACCACAAGAGCACTATCCTACTGTCGCTACCACTTCCCTGTTTCCTAAAAAACCCTCTGTCAGTGGGTGATTTTCTCTCTTTATATTATCTTTGTCTTTATCAGTGTGTTTTCTCATTTGAAATTTTCTTGTTTCTAGTTATGGCTTTTTCTTTTCTGCTTAGAGAATTTCCTTTAGTTGTTGCTGTAGAGCTGGTTTGGAGGTGCTGAATTCGTTTGGCTTTTGCTTGTCTGAAAAGCTTTTGATCTCTCTATCAAATCTGAATGAGAGCCTTGCTGGGTATGGTATTCTTAGCTCCAGGTTCCTCCTCTTTATCACCTTAAATATATCTTACCACTCCCTTCTAGCTTGCAAGTCTGTGCTGAAAGATTAGCTCTTATCCTTATGGGTATTTCTTTGTATGTTATTTGTTGCTTTTTCCTTGTGGCTTTTACTATCTTTCTTTGTACTTAATTTTTTTGTCCTTTTATGTCCACGTCCATGGTATATGCAGGTTCCTAGGCTAGGGGTCTAATTGGAGCTGTAGCCGCTGGCCTACGCCACAGCCACAGCAATGCCAGATCCAAGTCGTGTCTGTGACCTACACCACAGCTCACGGCAATTCAGATCCTTAACCCACTGAGCAAGGCCAGGGATTGAACCTGCAAACTCACGGTTCCTAGTTGGATTCGTTTCAGCTGTGCCACGATTGGAATTCCTTCTTTGTGTTTAATTTTTGTCAGTTTCATTAGTGTGTTTCTCTTTGGGTTTATCCCATGTGGGATTCTCTGTGCTTCCTAAACATCAGTGAGTGTTCCCTTTCCCATATTAGGGAATTTTTCAGCTATAATCCCTTTGAATATTTTATCTGGCCCCTTTTCTCTCTCTCCTCCTTTTGGACCCCCTATGATGTGAATGTTGGTATATTTAATTTTATCCTAGAGATCTCTTAGGTTCTCCTCAGTTCTTTTCATTTTTTTCTGTGGTATTGATTTCCACCACTCTGTCTTCCATGTCACTTATCCATTCTTCTGCCTCTGTTATCCTGCTGTTGATTCCTTCTAGTGCATTACTCGTTTCAGATATTGTGCTATCCATCTTAGTTTGCTTGTTCTTTAGGTCCTCTAGTGCTTTTTAAAACATTTCTCATAACTTCTCCGTTTCTATTTTTTCCCCAAGGTTTTGGATCATCTTTATTATTATCACCCTGAATTCCTTTTTGGGTAGATTACCTATCTCCTCTTCATTTAGTTGTTTTGGTGTGTTTTTTCTTGTTTATTTGTCTGAAAGCTATTTCTTTGTCATCTTATAATGTCTTTCTATGTTTATTGTCCCCTTGGCAGCAGGTATGTAGCTATAACAGTTGTTGCCTTTTCTTGGAGTTCTCAGGGGTGGGTAAGAGGTCACATGTACCTAGAGCACCTGATGGGAGCAGTAGTTTTATACTATCTCCCCTGAAGCTGGGTGGCTGTTAGGAATTGGGTCCACATAAGTGCTGGCCGTGGTTCATAGTTCACAGGATTGCTCTGTGCTGTGCCAGGGTTGGGGGATGGTCAGGACTGGCTCCTGTGAGCTCTCCTGCTTCCAGGTACCTCTCAGGATGGTTTCCTATAATTTGTAACATCAGCAGTTGAGCCTGCCGTCCCTCCCTTTGTCGTGGCGGCTCTTGGGACTGCTCTCTGTCACTGGTGGGAGAGGGGCAGGTGCCTTTCTCTAGTCACTCCCTTTGGCTGGTTTAGGAGGCATTCTCTGTAGCTCCAGAGGCAGGAGCTGCTTCCTAACTGTTGTTAAAAGGCTTTCTCTGTAGCTGTAAGTACTGTACCATTCCAGCAGTCCCTCCTCTTACTGGGCTGATTGCGGAATGCTCCCTCTGTCAGTTGTGAAGTAACAATGTATCCCAGTGGGCCCTTTTTGGCTCCTTTGGCTAGCTGTGCAATATACGCTGTTTTTGTCATCCCTTGCTTAATTGTTGGCAGGGATCACAGAGCTTGTGTTATTCCTGAGATCACTTTGCCAATCCGCCAGGCTGTTTGTTTCCCTCAGGCTGTGTGCGTTGTTTCCAGGTTCACTTTGCCCCTTCACTGGGCCTTTTGGGGCTTTCCACCTGCCCACCAGACCTCTTTTGACTCCTAGGATCCTTTGTTCTATTTCCAAGTTCACTTTCTTTGCCCCCTATGCAGGTCGCATCTTTTCGCCTGCCCACCAGGCCTTTTGTGACTCCCAGGACCTTTCGCACCATTTCTGAAATAGCTTTACCAGCTCACTGGGCTTTTCACAGCTCTCCATCCTTCCACAAGGCCTATTGAGGATTCCCAGCATCTTTTGCACTGCTTCCGAGATACTTTTCTCTCTGCTGCCTAGGCAAATCAAAGCTCTGCACCTGCCCAGGAGGCCCCTTGCAGAGGTCTGGATAGTCTGTGCTGTTTCCCAAATCACCTTCTGTCCCCTAGGCAAATTGCAGCTCTGAGCCCACCCAGAAGGCACCTTGTGGACTCCCAGTTTCTTCCCCTGTTTCAGAGGTAGCTTTCTCCACTTCTCAGGGAAATCCTGGCTCTGTGTCCACCCAGGAGGCCCCTTGCGGAATCCCACCCCTTCGTGCCCCTTCCAAAATAACTTTCTCCACCTCCTAGGTAAATTGCAGTTGTGTGCCTGCCCAAAAGACCCCTTGCAGACTCTCAGGGTCCAGGATCTTTCCACTAGTTCCAAAAAAACTTTTTCCACCCCCTATGCAAATTGCGGCTCTCTGTCTGCCTGTTGTGGAATCCCACCCACCTGTACTGTTCCCCAAATCAGCTTCTGTTCCCTAGGGAAATTGAGGCTCTCCACTCGCACACTGGGCCATCTGTGACCCCCTGAGCTTTCTGCGCTGTTACAGTGATCACTTCAGTGTTCCCCTGCCAAACTGCTGGCTGGGGTAGTGTGGACTGTGGTATTCCCAAGTGTCCTCCACCTGTTCCAAGGGTTCCCTCTGCTTCCTCCACTTTCTTGGCAGCCTTAAGGACTGTGGGCTGCTCCTCCCCTGTTGTCAAGCAGTCACTGCTCAAGGGTAGATCCTGGGGCTGGGGCAGTTGGGGTTTTGCAGCCTACTAGTGGTCACAGGGGGTAAGGCTGTAATGGTGGATCCCACGCCTTTTCTCCAGCACCCCCTAACATTGGCACCTAGCCTCAAAGCCTGACTGGGATTCCTGAGCTTACAGCTTTACATATGGTCACTTTAGACTCCAGTCCTTCCAGGCTGTCTCTGTGTTACCAGTCCTAGTTTCCCCCAAGTTGGGCAGCCCCAGTTTTCTGTCTGAGTTTGATCTCCAACGCTGGAGTTTCAGTTCCTGGCCACTGGCTGCCCTAGCTTATGGTTGGGAAGTGCAGAGCAGTGACACTAACCATTCGTAGAGAACTGTTTATGTTTTAACTGTTTTACACAAATTTCTGTGTTCTACTACAGTACTCCAAACTTCTTCCTCTGTCTTGGCTGGTCTCCTCTCCTCACTGGTGTGGGGAACTTCTCAAGGTGTGGGGTTGTTTGTTTTTGTTTGTTTGTTCATTTGTTTTGTTTTGCTTTTTAGCGCTGCACCTGCAGCAGGCTTAGGGGTCAAATCAGATCCAGGTTCCTGGGCTTAGGGGTCAAATCAGTTACAAGCCAAGTCTGCAACCTACATTGCAGCTCATGGCAACACTGGATCCCCAAGCCACTGAGTGAGGCCAGGGATCCAACCCCTGGCATCCTCATGAATACAGGTC
>PVHT021183699.1:71473842-71511154 GCA_004024745.2 Catagonus wagneri | reverse complement strand
TCTTTTTTTTTTTTTTGTCTTTTTGCCTTTATGTAGAGCCGCACCTGTGGCATATGGAGGTTCCCAGGCTAGGGGTCTAACAGGAGCTGTAGCTGCCGACCTACGCCAGAGCCACAGCAACCCGGGATCCAAGCTGCATCTGCGACCTACACCACAGCTCACGGCAACGCCAGATCCTTAACCCACTGAGCAAGGCCAGGGATCGAACCCGCAACCTCATGGTTCTTAGTTGGATTCGTTAACCACTGAGCCATGAAGGGAACTACCTCTGATGTCCTTTTCATGGAGGTTGCTCATCTCCAGTTCACTTAGCAGTTTTTCTGGGGTTTTGTCTTGTTCCTTCATCTGGGTCATATTTCTCTGCCTTTTCATTTTGTAATTTTTGTATGGTCTCTTTTTTTGCAGGCTACAGGGTTGTAGCCTCTCCTGCTTCTGATGTCTGCCCTCTTGTGGAATAAGTTGTTACAGGGGATTGTTGCAGGCTTCCTGATGGGAGGGACTGGTGCATGTCCACTGGTAGGTGGAGCTGATCCTTATCCCTCTGGTGGATGGGGCTTTGTCTCTGGGTTTGATTAGAAGCAGCTTTGTGCCTAGGAGGACTTTGGGCAGTCTCTTTGCTCATGGGTGAGGCTGTTCCCAATCTGTTTGTTGTTTGGGCCTGGGACTTCTCAGCCCTGATGAACTGTGTCACATTTTCCCAAAATGGCAGCCTCTGGAGGAGCTCACACTGATGATTATTCCCAGGACCACTGTCTCCAATGTCCTGCCCCCACAGTGAGCCACAGCTACCCCCTGCTTTCCCAGGAGGCCCTTCAAGATCTGCAGGTAGGTCTGACCCTAATTTTTAGGGAATCTCTGCCTTGCCGTGGGCCCCAGTGCACATGAAACCCTTTGTGTGCCTCCATGAGTGGTGTCTCTGTTTCCCCCAGTCCTGTGGTGCTCCTGCACACTAACTCCACTGGCCTTCAACACCAAACGCTCCGGGGGCATCTCCTCCCAATGCCAGAATCCCAGGCTGGGGAACCTGACATGGGGTTCAGAACTCTCACTCCTGTGGTTGAACCTCTGCAATAATAGTTATTTTCCAGTCTGTATGTCATCTACCCATTGGGTATGGGATTGCTTATATTGTGAAAGTGCCCCTCTGACCATCTTGATGTGGCTTCTTTGTCTTTTGGTGTAGGATATCTTTTTGATAGTTTCCAGTCTATTTTGTTGATGGCTATTCAGCATTTAATTGTAATTTTGGTGTTTTCATGAAAGGAGATGAGCTTGAGTCCTTCTACCTGTCATCTTGTCTCTCTACCTCTATGATCTATTTTTTTAGTTAATCTTTGCATATGTTATGAGATAAGGGTATAACTTCATTTTTTCATATGGTACCCAGTTTTCCCAGCACTATTTGTTGAAGAGACTACTCTTTCTCCCATTGAATGGTCTTGGCACCCTTGTTGAAAATCAGTTGACCACAGATATATGGGCTTATTTTTGGACTCTCAGATCTCTTCCATTGATGTATATATCTGTTTACCAGTACCACACTGTTTTGATTACTATATAGCTTTGTGGTAAATGTTGAAATCAGTAAGCGTGAGTCCTTCATCTTTGTTCTTTCATTCAAGATTATGTTGGTTATTTGGTGCCATTGCAATTCTGTATGAGTTTTAGGATCAAGTTTTACATTTCTGCAAAAACGATTGATGGGGTTTTGATAGGGATTGTGTAATATCTTTAGATCACTGTGGGGAGCGTTGTTGTTAACCATATTCTTCCAGCCTATAAATGCTAGCAAGCATTGACCTGAAGTGCTATGTGAGCAACAACAATAGAAAAGCAATGAACAAAAGGAAATTATACCATTTACGATAACATCAAAAGGAATAAAATACTTTGAAATACATTTAACCAAGTAAGTATATGATTTATATGCTGAAAACCATGAAATATTGTTGAAGTAAATTAAAGAGGACTGAAATGAATAAAAAGATATCCCATGTGCATGAGGGACAACTGAGTTTTATGTATTAACCTGCAACTTTGCTTTCCTTGTTTCTAGGGGTTGGTTCTTTTCAACTAGGTTACCTAATTTTAGATGAACAAATGTTAATATAATTCTCTTACAATCTTTTCTTTCATTTCCATAAAGTGAATTTTAATGTATTTCTGATTTTAGGAATTTGAATCTTCATTTTTCTCCCTTCATCAGTCCAGCTAAAAGGAACCAATTTTGGGTTTTCTTTGTTTTCTGTATTTTTTTTTCTATTCTCCATTTTGTTTATCCCTCCTCTAAACCTTCTTATTTTCTTCCTCTGTTAGCTTTAGTTTTATTTTGATTTTCTTTTTATAGTTCATTATGATAGAACTGGGTTGGGTTATTGATTTGAGATCTTTCTTCTCCTTTAATATGAGTATTTATAGCCATAAATTTCTCCCTGAGCACTCCTTTCATTTGATAAGAAGTGAAAGTTTTGGTATTTTCTATTTTTGTTTTCATTTATCTCAAAGTATTTTCTAATTTCCCTTGTGATTTATTCTTTATCCACTGGTTGTTTAAAAGTGTGTGCTTAATGTCTACCTATTTATGAATTTCCTAAATTTCCTTCTGTTGGTGATCTCTAGTTTTATTCTGTTGACTGAGAATATACTCTCTGTGATTCTAATCTTTTAAAATTTATTGAGACTTGTTTTGTGACCTAACATGCTGTCTATATCAGAGAACAATCCATGTAAACTTGAGAAGCATGTGCATTCTGCTGTTGTTGTGTGGAATGTTCTGTATATGCCTATTAGGTCTAGTGGGTTTATAGGTTGTTCAAGTCTGTTTCATTATTGATTTTCTGTCTAGTTTTTCTAGCCATTATTGGAAGTAAGGTGAAATCTCCAACTCTTATTATAGAACTATTCCTTTAATTTTGACAATTTTGCTTTATATATTTTGGGGCTCTGTTGTTAAATTTGTATACATCTTTACCTCTTATATCTTCTTAAGGTATTGGCCCTTTTCTTAATATACAGTGTCCTTCTTTGTCTATTGTAAAAGAATTTTACTTAAAGTCTATTTTGTCTGGTATCATTAAAGCTACCTCTCTTTTGGTTGCTATTTGCATGGAATACTCTTTTCTGTCATTTCACTTTCAACTTAGTTGTATCTTTGGATCTTAAACGAGTCTCTTGTAGGAGTTCCCATTGTGTCTCAGTGGTAATGAACCCAACTAGTATCCATGAGGACATGGGTTCAGTCTCTGGCCTTGCTTAGTGGGTTAAGTATCCAGCACTACTGTAAGGTTGATGTAGTTCACAGACATGGCTTGGATCTGGCATTGCTGTGGCTGTGGTGTAGGCCCACAGATGCAGCTATGATTTGACCCCTGGCCTGTGAACTTCCATATGCCACAGTTGGAGCCCTAAAAAGACCTTAAGTGAGTCATAACAAAATAATTGATATGCTATCTACAAGAGACTCAAATTATTTGTTTCTTTTCATTTTTATCCATTTGGTAGATATCTGCCTTTGTTTGGAAGTTTTAATCCATTTGTATTTAAAGTTACTGATTTTGAAGGACTTAGTTCTGCCATTTTGCTATTTGTTTTCTATATCTTATATCTTTTTTGTACCTCGGTTCCTCCATTACTGTCTTCTTTTGTGTTTGATTTTTTTGGTAGAATGTCATTTTGATTTCCTTTTTTATATATTTTCTAGTTTTTTTTTTTTGACTTGTTAGGGCCGCACCTGCAGCATATGGAGGCTCCCAGGCTAGGGGTTGAATCGGAGCCGTAGCCTCTGCCCTGCGCCACAGCCACAGCAATACCAGATCCAAGCTGCATCTGTGACCTACAGCATAGCTCATGGCAACGCTGGATCGTTAACCACTGAGCAAGGCGAGGGATCAAACCTGCAACCTCATGGTTCCTAGTAGGATTTGTTAACTGCTGCACCATGATGGGAACTCCATTTTCTAGTTATTTTTTTAGTGGCTACTCTGGTATAATGGGTTAAATAATGTCTGCCAAAAATTTATGGTCATCTAGAACCTCAGAACATGGCCATGTTTAGAAATAGGATCTTTTCAGGTGCAATTATTAAGTTAAGATATTGGATTAGAATGGGCCTTAATCCACTGGTATCCTTAAAAGAAGAGAAAACAGACACTCACAGAGGGAAGGAGATCATGTGATAACTGAGATAGAGGTTAGAATGCCACACTTATAAACCAGTGAATGCTAAAGACTCTTGGCAACCACTAGGAAGTGGAAAGAAACAAGGAAGGACTCTTCCCCAGAGCCTCCAAGAGCATGGCCCTGTTAGCACTTTGATTTCAGACTTCTAGCCTCCAGACTGTAAGAGAATAAGTTAGTTTCTTTCTTTCTTTCCTCTCTTTCTTCCTTTCTTTCTTTCTTTCTTTCTTTCTTTCTTTCTTTCTTTCTTTCTTTCTTTCTTTCTTTCTTGTCTTTTTGCCTTATCTAGGGCCGCACCCACAGCATATGGAGTTTCCCAGGCTAGGGGTCTAGTTAGAGCTGTAGCCGCAGGCCTACACCACAGCCACAGCAATGCGGGATCCGAGCCGCATCTGCAAACTACACCACAGCTCTCAGCAACACCGGATCCTTAACCCGCTGAGCAAGGCCAGGGATTGAACCCACAACCTCATGGTTCCTAGTCGGATTCATTAACCACTGAGCCATGATGGGAACTCCGAGAATAAGTTTCTGCTGTTCAGCTCATCCAGGTTGTGGTACTTAGTTACAGCACCCCCAAGAAACTAACACATTTGAGTATTACAATTGACAACAAGCTGGTTTGCGTTAATACCAATTGGTTAATACTAATAGCATATAAAACTCTGTTCCTGTACAGCTCCATTCCTCCTCCTTTATTTTGTTATTAACAGAAATTCACTTTTTACACATTGTGTGCCATTAACATAGATTTACAATTATTATTTTATGCATTTGTTTTTTCAAGTCATGTAGGAAAAAAAGAAGTTATAAACCAAAAATAGTGTAATGCTGAATTTTATATTTACTTACATATAGTTACCTTTGCTGGTGTTCTTTCTTTCTTTCTTTTTTTCTTTCTTTTTTTCTTTGTATGTCTTTGAGTTACTGTCAAGTATTTTTAAAATTTAATTCTTATGAACTTCTAACATTTCTTGTAGGGCAGATGTATTAATGGTGAACTCCCTCAGCTTTACTTTATCTGGAAAGTCTTAATTTCTCCTTCACTTTTGAAGGATAGTTTTGCTCGATATAAAAGTCTTGATTGATAGGTTTTTTTCCCCCAACTCTAAATATTCCATCGCAGTGCTTCTGGCCTCCTTGGTTTCTGATGAAAAGTTGGCCATTTACCTTATTAAAGATTCTTTGTACCTGACAAGTATCTTCTCTTGCTGCTTTCAAGATTCTTTCTTCATCTTTGTCTTTATGCTCTTCATTGACAGTGTGGCTCTTTGAATTTATCCTACTTGGAGTTTGTTGAGATTCTTGAAAGTGTATATTCATGCCTTTTTTTAAGAAATGGGGGTTTTTCATTATTTCTTCAAATATTCTTTCTGACCCCCCTGCTTCTTCTGGGACTCATGTTATGCATATGTTGTCCCACTTACTGGTGTTCCACAGGTCTCTTATGTTCTGTTCATTTTGCTTCATTTCTTTTTTCTTTCTGCTCTTTAGAATGGATAATATTGGTTGCTCTATCTTGAGGTTCACCAATTCTTTCTTCTACTGCTCAAAACCCCTCTTGGTTTATTTTATTTTATTTTATTTTTGCTTTTTAGGGCTGCACCTGCAGTATATGGAGGTTCCCAGGCTAGGGATAAAATCAGAATTACAGCTGCTGGCCTATGCCATAGCCACAGCAATGCAGGATCCAAGCCATGTCTGCGACCTACACCACAGCTCACAGCAATGCAAGATCCTTAACCCACTGAGTGAGGCCAGGATCAAACCCACAACCTCATGGTTCCTAGTCAGATTCATTTCCGCTGCACCATGAGTAAATTTTAAATTTTAAATTTCATTTATTGTACTATTCAGATCCATATCTTTTTGATTACTTTTTATAATTTCTGTTTGTTTTATATAAATTGGGTGGGGAAAGATTAAAAGGGTGAAATCCATTACCAGCCATTGAAATCTTGTCTGAGGCACTTTTGAAATTCCTGCAAAAATGATAGTATCTGCCCAGACATAAAGGTTTTAGTCAAGGTTGGTTCTCCTAGGGGCCTCATTAATAGAAAATGAACAGGGAGACATTGTCTGCTCTCCTAGACTGGTCAGAAGGGGATTAGCCTTACCACGTGAGAAATATCTCTAGCCTCAGAATTCACATACTGGCTCTACCACTTCCTTGTGGTGTGATGTGAGGCAAATCATTTTTCTGCATGCTGGATTTCTCATCTGTCAGATGAACAATTTATCCTGTTTTGTCTGGGACTTTCCTGATTTTATCACCGAAAGCCTCGCATCCCAGGAAACCCCTTACATGCAGGGAAATCCTACTCATCTGTGGGATGAAGATAATATTACATACCATATGGTGGTGTGAGCAATAGAAAGAGGATATAGGTAAACACCTGTGGCATGGTTGGTTCCATAGTCATTTAGTTGTTACTTATGCAAAGTGCAGGGAGGGTCTTTGAAGACTGGGAATGATATATCAAATAGCTAAAACACTTTGACATGTAGACTTGCTTTTCATGAGGCACCAGAGAGCAGAGCCTGGAGAGTTTTATGTTAGTTCTACTTAACAACTTCTGCCAGCTATCCCTCTGGGAACATTGCCATGTGTCAAATCCCCACGTGCTGCAAAGGGAGAGCCATCACCTGCCTCTTTAACGACACACCCAGCTTCTCCTTCCTGGCCATGTTCAATGCTGAAGGCCAGGGCTGCGTTCAATACAACCTAAAGGCCAGGTAAGTGAGTTGGGGGAATTTTAGCCCATGGAAATATCCCTGAGGGTGACCAAGGTGGCCACTGAGGAAGAATGTAGGAGCCCATGGGAAAAGGAAGAATTTTCCCAGGAAGTATCTAGAGGTCTGGGAAGGCAGTGAGGCAGGGTCAAAGCAGCACCAGTAGAAACATAGGTGCTTTGAAGCCCTCATTTGCTGGATCCATATCACAGCCAATAAGAAGGGAACTCCCCAAACCCTACTCCACTTGCATCCCAGAGCACTAAGATCTTGACTGTTGGCTATATTCATAGAAGAGTTCTGTAGCGAAAAGAAATATTTTATACCAGGAAACTGAAGGAGAGGCCAGGGTGCTGCTTCCAAGGAGTCTTTAATAGAAGCACGCCAAATGTTGATTTTGTCTGATTTTCATAAGGAACTATTCTTGGTAGAAATGACTTATTCTCCTGTTATTGATGTTCCATTTCCCATTTTGTTACCTGAGAGCTTATATGCTCAGGCTTCTGGGCAATAGGCACACATTCCATTTCTATCCCTCTTGGGTTTGACTTGAGTCTCCACCATCTCCCTCAGACCTGCCCTTCCCAACAGACTCCCCCAGTTGCATCAACCGGTGTGAAGGGACCTTAGATCATATTATGCACAGGAGGTGGGGCTGCCTGAGGAGTCCACAGTTCCTCCAGCTGGGGCAGAGTTCCATACCCCTGCCTGCCTGTAGCCTGTAGTGATGAGGGCTTCCTTCAGGGGCCTGGTGACAACTCCTCATTTCTGTATCTCTGCTAGCTGCCCATACGTCTTGGTCTTGGATGAGGAAGGTGGGACCACCAATGACTACAAAGGCTATGTAGTCCACAAGTGGAGCTGGACCTCCAAGACAGAGACTTTGCTCTCTCTGGAATACAAGGTAGGGATGGACAGCAGAGATGGGGTTTCCTCAGCAGCCTTCCCTGGACTGCCCACATTAAGAGCCAGAGGGCTACCTGTAAGATGGGAGCCCTGGCCTCAAGGAGCTTATAATCTCATTCAGAGGTTCCCAAGGTGGATGGCAGTGGTTCAGAGCTGCCTAAGGTGAACTTTTCACTAGCCTGCATCAACTGTTGAATGCTGTACTAATCTTTATTGGCAATAGCCTTCCTATTTTATTTTTGTTATTAGTAATACTACACTTTTCTAGTTAAAATGTCCTTTTTTTTAAAGAAAGTAACTGTTATAATGGTTGATTGTTTTATTTTTAAGGGCAGTAAGAAAAGTTAGTAATTCTATATTGGTCTCCCCAGTTCTGGTTTTCATATTTTTACTTTTGTGAAACAAACAAACAAAAAAATCTGAGAGTCAGAGTTCCCATTGTGGCTCAGTGGGTTAAGGACTCAAAGGCAACGCCAGATCCTTAACCAACTGAGTGAGGCCAGGATCAAACCCGCAACCTTATGGTTCCTAGTCAGATTTGTTTCCGCTGAGCCATGATGGGGATTCCCCCATCTAGTACATTTTAAATTTCACTTATTGTGAGTATGTGGGTTCAATCCCTGGCCTACTATAACTACGCATTGTGGGATATTTCCTAGATGCTAGTAGTACCCTTTCCCAGTTGTGACAACCAGAAGTATCTCCAGACTTTGCCAAATGTCTCTGAATGGTAAAAAATCACCCATTATTGAAAATCGCAAATCTTTGGGATAGAAGATAGATGAGACCAGTCAAGGAGCCCAAAAATCTAAGGAATAATGACTACATGGTGGAGAAGGATAAAGGCTGTGAGAGAGAGACAAACTCTTAGGGTTGGGATTCAGAGAAAGATCACAGAACATAGAACACACCCAGGGTAAAGTTATGGGAAAGGGAGATCCTGTTGTGGTTCAGCAGGTGGCAGATTTGACACAGCGTCCGTGAGGATGTGGGTTCAGTCCCTGGCCTCCCTCAGTGGATTAAGGATCTGGCATTGCTGCAAGCTGTGGCATAGGTCACAGATGTGGCTTGGATCCCATGCCATGGCTGTGGCATAGGCTGGCAGCTGCAGCTCCAATTTGACCCCTAGCCTGGGAACTTCTATATGCCACACGCAAGTGCAGCCATTAAAAAAAAAAAAAAAGAGTTTCAGGACAGAGGCACTCTTGCAGTTCATGGTGGGTCTCAAGCATCCTGTCTCATGCCTTTCCTGTTGATTCTCTACATTGGCCTCTGGATTCTCATTCTTACATCTCAATTACTGTAGATCATACCTCTGCTCAGAAACGTTCGATCCCTTAACATGTCTCACCCTTCCTACCTCCACTGACCTGAAATACATCTCTCTGTGCCAGTCCAAATTTTCCCTCCTTCAAAGCCTGCTCAGACTTCCTGTCCTCGCACTCCAGCCCACACCCATTTCTGCCTTCTCCCAGGGACTACTGTCTGGATTAAAAGACAGTCCAGACTGAAATGACAGGTTTCGGCCATCTGACAATTACTCATGCAATTAAGAGGTTCTCAGTTGTGACTACATATCAGTATCACCCATGGGACTTTAACAGAATTATAGATCCCAGGCATAGCCCCAGAGGGATTCTGATTCAGTTGGTCTGTCGTGGTTCTGGATTTTGTAGTTTTCACAGGTCTTTCTATTGCTTGAGCAGGTCCAGGATCCCCAGTCCAAGAGCATATTGTGTTGTTACCTTTATATTTAACTTTTTGTAGTTGTTTACAATCCAAAAATTACAAATCAGTTGCTGCCAGGTACCATAGTTATACGTCAGTGTGGTCAGGTGGACAGAGAACTGGGATGAGGGTCTGAGTCGTCAAAAACTAATGTCAACTCTTCCAAACCCTGGCTGTTCAGCTTTGTGAAAACGACTCAGCTTCTGTGAGTCTTGGTACCTCATCAATACAAGGTGGGTCACCAGAACCTTCCCCTCAACCTCACACTGCTTTTGTGAGAACTAAATGAAACAGTGGTGGGAAGGTACTTTGATATCACTGAAGTGTTTTAGCAGTGTGTTGGATTCATTGTTCTGCTCCCTGGAGCTGCATACAGAAATGCACAGTAGGAGCTGGTGCAGTCAGGAGTGGGTGGCCTGCAAGATAAAGTAGCCTTAAGTTGTAACATGAACGTGTGTGCATATGATTCACGTAGGTACACAGAAAAGGAGGAAGAGCATTCTGGTAGAGGAAAATCATCTGCAAAGGCTTGGAGTTGGGACTCAGCAGCATTGTTAAAAGTTCATAAGTACTTCTCATGAAAGAAAAGAAGGCAAGATCTATATGTGTCGTGAGGTAGAAGTGAGAGGCATCGGATGTCAGGCTGAGGAGTTGCATGCTGTCTAGGAGGCTGCAGTGGCCAGTTTGCTTTTTGTCCACATATTTACTGTTCCCATCATTTTCATTCCTCTCTGAAAATCCAGGTTTCCCCAGTAACATTTCTCTTCATCCAGAAGAACTTCTTTACCATTTCTTAAAATGCAGATCGACTGGAAACATATTCTGTTTTCTTTCATGTGAAAAATGTCTTTATGAAGGAATATTTTTGCTGGATATGGAATTCTGGTTGACTTTTTTTCCTTCCAGTATTTTAAAGATGCTGTTCTTAGAGTTCCTGTTGTGGTTCAGTGGTAACAAACCTGACTAATATCTATGAGGATGCGGGTTCGATCCCTGGCCTCATTCATTGAGTTAAGGATCTGGTGTTGCTTTGAGCTGTGGTGTGGGTTGCAGATGTGGCTCAGATCCTGTATTGCTATGGCTTGTGGTATAGGCCAGCCACTGCAGCTCTGATTCAACACCTAGCCTGGGAACTTCCATATGCTGCAGATGCAGCCCTAAAAATAAAAAAATTTTTTTTAATTTAAAAATTAAAAATTCATAAAGATATTGTCCTACTGTGTCTTTGCTCCATGGTTTTTGATAAGTCTTAAGTTATTCAAATCATTGTTCATTTTCTCTATCTGGTCTCAAGATTTTCTTACTTAGTTTTCTAAGTGTGACTGCTGTGTCTGGGTATAGTTGTCTTCATATAAGTTCTGTTTGAAGTTTAATCTGTAAATTCCCATCTTTCACAAAATTTGGCAAGTCTTCTGGCATTATTTTAGGGGGAAATTGTGCTTCACTCTCTTTCCTTTTTTTCTGAGATTCCAACTACATGTATTTTAGACTTTTTAATAATTTTGTCCCAAAGGTCCCTGATGGTCTGTTATTTTTATGGTTGTTCAATACTTTTCTATTCACTTTTCAGATTGCATAGGATACATGGATCTATCTCCAAGTTCACTGACTTTATTCTCTCATTTCCATTCTACTATTATACTAATCCTGTGAAGTTTAAAAATTCCAGGTATATATTTTCAACTCTAGAATTTCCATTTTGTTCTTTTTTTCTTACATAATTTATATTTCCCTGCTGAGAGTTCATAATTTTTCCTTCACTACAAGTATATTTTCCTTTGCCTCACTGAGTATAGTTAAATTAGCTGCTGTAATTTCCTTCTCTGATAATTCCAACATCTGGGATGTATCAGACAGGATTGGTAATTTGTTGCCGTAAAAATGGTTCACAGTTCAGTGGTTTATCACATGTTGGATAATTTTGTTTGTTCATTTGTTTTTTTATTACTCAATGAATTTTGTAGCATTTCTAGTTGTACAACAATCATGACAACCAAATTTTATAGCATTTCCATCCCAAACCCCCATCCCATCCCCCTAACCCTCAACCTGTCTCATTTGGAAACCATAAGATTTTCAAAGTCGGTAAGTCAGTGTCTGTTCTGCAAAGAAGTTCATTGCGTCCTTTTTTTAGATTCCACATGTAAGTGATAGCATATGATGTTGGTGTCTCGTTCTCTGACTGACTTCACCTAGTATGATAATTTCTAGGTCCATCCATGTTGCTGCAAATGCCGTTATTTCTTTCCTTTTAATGGTGGAGTAAAATTCCGTTGTGTATATGTACCACATCTTCTTTATCCACTTCTCTGTTGATGGGCATTTATGTTGTTTCTATGACTTGGCTGTTGTATAGAGTGCTGCAATAAACATTGGAGTACATGTATCTTTTCGTACATGTGGTTTTCTCTGGATAGATGCCCAGGAGTGGGATTGCTGGATCAAATGGTAATTCTATTTTAGTTTTCTGAGGAATCTCCATACTGTTTTCCACACTGGTTGCACCAAATTACGTTCCCACCAGCAGTGTAATAGGGTTCCTGTTTTGCCACACCCTCCCCAGCACTTATCGTTTGCAGACTTTTTGATGATGGCCATTCTGGCTGGTGTAAGGTGGTACCTCATAGAGGCTTTGATTTGCATTTTTTTTTAATAATGAGTGATGTCGAACATCTTTTCATGTGTTTTTTGGCCATCTGTATGTCTTCTTTGGAGAACTGTCTGTTTAGATCTTCTGCCCATTTTTTGAAGGGGTTGCTTATTTTTCTTTTTGGTATTGAGCTGCAGAAGGTATTTATAAACTTTGGAGATTTATTCCTTGTCAGTCACTTCATTTGCAAATATTTTCTCCCATTCTGTGGGTTGTCTTTTCGTTTTGTTTAGGTTTTCCTTTGCTATGCAGAAACTTTTTAAGTTTAATTAAGTCCCATTTGTTTATTTTTGTTTTTAATGTCATTACTCTAGGAGGTGGACCTGAGAAGATATTGCTATGGTTTATGTCACAATGTGTTTGGTCTATGTTTTCCTCTAAGAGTTTTATAGTATCTGGTTTTATACTTAGCTCTTTAATCCATTTTGAGTTTATTTTCGTGTGTGGTATTAGGAAGTGTTCTAATTTCATTCTTTTATATTTGGCTGTCTAGTTTTCCCAGCACCACTTATTTAAAGGGCTGTCTTTTCTCCATTTTATATTCTCTCCTCCTTTGTCATAGATTAGTTTATTGTAGGTGCATGGGTTTAATTCTAAGTTTTCTAACCTGTTCCACTAATTTATATTTCTGTCTTCTTTGTGCCAATACCATACGGTTTTGATGACTGTAGCTTTGTAGTATAGTCTGAGGTCAGGGAGCCTGATTCCTCCAGCTCTATTTTTCTTTCTCAGGATGGCTTTGGCTATTCTGGTTCTTTTGTGCTTCCAAACAAACTTTAAAATATTTTGTTCTAGTTCTGTGAAAAATGTTGTTGGTAATTTTTTGTTTGTTTGTTTGTTTTTTGTTTTTAGGGCTGCACCTGTGGCATGTGGAGGTTCCCAGGCTAGGGGTCTAATCGGAGCTGTTGTTGCCATCCTACACCAGAGCCACAGCAACATCAGATGCGAGCCACATCTGCAACCTACACCACAGCTCATGGCAATGCCAGATCATTAACCCACTGAGTGTTGCCAGGAATTGAACCCACAACCTCATGGTACCTAGTCGGATTTGTTTCCACTGCGCCATAACGGGAACTCCTATCATTGGTAATTTGATAGGGATTGCATCGAATCTGCAGATTGCCTTGGGGGGGTGTAGTAATTTTGATAATATTGATTCTCCCAACCCAAGAGCATGGTATGTCTTTCCATCTGTTTGAGTCATCTTTGATTTCTTTCATCAATGTCTTACAGTTTTCAGAGTACAGGTCTTTTGTCTCTTTACGTAGTTTTATTCCTAAGTATTCTATTTTTTCCAATGCAGTGGTAAATGGGATTGTTTCCCTAATTTCTCTTTCTGATCTTTCATTGTAAATATATAGAAATGCAGTTGATTTCTGTGTATTAATTTTGTATCCTGAGACTCTGCCACATTCATAGATGAGCTCTAACAGTTTACTGGTAAGTGTCTTCAGGATTTCCTAGGAACAGGATCATGTCATCTGCAAATAGTAATAGTTTTACTTCTTCCTTTCCAATTTGGATTCCTTTTATTTCTTTTTCTTCTCTGATTGCTGTGGCTAGAACTTCTAAAACTATGTTGAATAGTACTAGTGAGAATGGACATCCTTGTCTTGTTCCTGATCTCAGCGGGAATTCCTTCAACTTTTCACCATTGAGAATGATATAAGATCTGGGTTGTCATATATGGCCTTAATTATGTTGAGGTAGGTTCCCTCTGTGCCCACTTTCTGAAGGGTTTTTTATCAGAAATGGGTGTTGGATTTTGTCAAAGGCTTTTTCTGCGGAGTTCCCTTCATGACTCAGTGGTTAACGAATCCGACTAGGAACCACGAGGTTGTGGGTTCGATCCCTGTCCTTGCTCAGTGGGTTAAGGATCTGGCATTGCCGTAAGCTGTGGTGTAGGTTGCAGACGCGGCTCGGATCCCACGTTGCTGTGGCTGTGGCAAAGGCCGGCAGCTACAGCTCCTGTTAGACCCCCTAGCCTGGGAACCTCCATATACCGCAGGTGCCGCTCTAGATAAAGGCAAAAAGACAAAAAAAAAAAAAGGCTTTTTCTGCATCTATTGAGAGGATCATGTGGTTTTTATTCTTCAGTTTGTTAATGTAGTGTATCACACTGATTGATTTTCAGATATTGAAGAATCCTTGCATCCCTGGGACAAATCCCACTTGATCGTGATGTACAATCCTTTTAATGTATTGTTAGATTCCATTTGCTAGTATTTTGTTGAGGATTTTTGCATCTATGTTCATCAGTGAAACTGGCCTGTAATTTTGTGTGTGTGGTGTTATCTCTGTCTGGTTTTGGTATCAGGGTGATGGTGGCCTCACAGAATGAATTTGGGAGTGTTCCTTCCTCTGCAATTTCTTGGAATAGTTTCAGAAGAATTAGGTGTTAGAGCTTCTATAAATGCTTGATAGAATTCACCTGTGAAGCCATCTGGTCCTGGACTTTTGTTTGTTGGAAGTTTTTAAATCACAGTTTCAATTTCAGAGCTTGTGATTGGTCCATTCATCTTTTCTATTTCATCTTGGTTTAGTCTTGGAAGATTGTACTTTTCTAAGAATTTGTCCATTTCTTCTAAGTTTTCAGTTTTATTGGCATATGGTAGTTTCTTATGATCCTTTGAATTTCTGTGATGTCCATTGTAACTTCTCCTTTTTCATTTCTAATTTTATTGATTTGAGTCCTCTCTCTTTTTTTCTTGATAAGTCTGGCTATGGATTTATCAATTTTGTTGATCTTTTCAAAGAATCAGCTTTTAGTTTCATTGATCTTTTCTATGGTTTTCTTCATTTCTATTTCATTGATTTCTGCTCTGATCTTTATGATTTCTTTCCTTCTGCTAACTTTAGGTCTTGTCTGTTCTTCCCTCTCTAGCTGCTTTAGATGTAAAGTTAGATTGTTTATTTGAGCTTTCTCTTGTTTCCTGAGGTAGGCTTGTATTGCTATAAACTTTCCTCTTAGAACTGCTTTTGCTGCATCCCAGAGGTTTTGGGGTGTCCTGTCTTTGTTGTCATTTGCTTCTAGGTATTTTTTAATTTCCTCTTTGATTTCTTCAGTGATCCATTGGTTGTTTAGTAGCATGTTGTTTAGTTTCCACCTGTTTGTGTTTTTTTGCAGTTTTTTTCTTGTTGTTGATTTCCATTAGTATAGCATTGTGATCAGAAAAGATGCTTAATATGATTTCAGTTTTCTTAAAGTTACTGAGGTTTGATTTGTGGCTGGGAATGTGATCAATCCTAGAGAATGCTCTGTGTGCACTTGAGAAGAATGTGTATTCTGTTGCTTTTAGATGGAATGTCCTATGAATATCTGTTAAGTCCATCTGGTCTAATATTTCATTCAGGGCCTTGTTTCCTTGTTGATTTTCTATCTGGATTATCTGTCCATTGCTGTAAGTAGGGTGTTAAAGTCCCCCGCTGTTATTTTGCTATTGTCAGTGTCTCCTTTTAAGATTGATAGCAGTTGCCTTATATATTGAGGTGATCCTATGTTGGGTGCATATATATTTACAATTGTTGTATCTTCTTCTTGGATTGATCCTTTGATCATTATGTAATGTCCATCCTTGTCTCTTATAATATTCTTTATTTTAAGGCCTATTTTGTCTGATATGAGTATAGCTACTCCAGCTTTCTTTTGATTCCTGTTTTCATGGCGTATTTTCTTCCATCCTCTCACTTTCAACTTGTGTGTGCCCTTCGAAGTGAAGTGGGTCTCTTGAAGACAGCATATATGTAGATCTTATTTGCATATCCATTCAGCCAGTCTATGTCTTTTGGTTGGGGATTTTAGTCCATTTACATTTAATGTAACTATCGATATGTTATGTTATTATTGCCATTTTATTAACTGTTTTGGACTTGTTTTTCTTGCTCTTTTTTCTTCTTCTCTTGTTTTCTTCTCTTGTGATTTGATGACTATCTTTAGTATTGTATTTGAGTTGATTTTTCTTATTTGTTTGTGTATCAATTGTAGATTTTTGGTTTGCAGTTACCATGAAGTTTTGATATAGGAGTCTATATATATATACAAGATAGTTTTAAGTTGTTGGTCTCTTAATTCCAAGTGCATCTCTAGTGTCCTACATTTTTACATTGCTCTTCTCATGATTTCTGATTTTGGTAGCATATTTGTGCATGGATGATTTCCTACCTTTACTGTATATATGCCCTTACTGGTGAGCTTTGTCATTTGTGGTATTTTTTTTCTAGTTGTGGCCTTTTCTTTTCTGCCTAGAGAATTTCCTTTAGTATTTGTTGTAAAACTGCTTTAGTGTTGCTGAATTCTCTTAGCTTTTGCTTATTTGTAAAGCTTTCGATTTCTCCTTCAAATCTGAATGAGAAAAGAGCCTTGCTGGGTAGAGTAATCTTGGTTGGAGGTTTATTTCCTTTCATTATGTTAAGTATATCATGCCACTCCCTTCTAGTATGCAGAGTTTCTGCTGAAAAATCTGCTGATAACGTTATCAGGGTTCCCTTGTATATAGTTGTTTCTTTTCCCTAGCTGCTTTCAATATTTTCTTTTCGTCTTTAATTTTGGTCAGGTTGATTAATATGTGTCTTGGGGTGTTCCTCCTTGGGTTTATTTTATATGGTACTCATTGTGCTTCCTGGATTTGAGTAAGTGGTTCCTATCCCATGTTAGGGAAGTTTTCAACTATTATGTCAAAATATTTTTTCTGTCCCTTTCTCTCTCTTTTCTCCTTCCAGTTCCCTTAGAATACAGACGTTGATGGGTTTAAAATTGTCCCAGAGTTCTTTTAGACTGTCTTCAGTTCTTTTCAGTCTTTTTTTCTTTTCTTTTCCACATGGGTGATTTCCACTAGTCTGTCCTCCACCTCACTTATTTGTTCTTCTGCCTCCTGTATTCTGCTGTTGGTTGCTTCTAATGAATTTTTTATTTCAGTTATTGTATTTTGCATCTCTGTGTGCTTAAGTTTTATTTATTTATTTATTTATTTTTCTTTTATAATTTTTTTTTTTGCATTATAGCTGGTATGCGTGCTTAAGTTTTAAATCTTGTATTTCTTTGCTCAGTGTTTGCTGTAAATTATCTTCTTTGCTTCCAGTTTATTTCCAATGTCTTGCATTGTCTTTAGCATAATCAGTCTAAAGTCTTTTTCCTGGAGGCTGATAATCTTCAGATCTGGTTTTTTTGGGGTTTTTTCTTGCTCCCTTATCTGAGATATAGTTCTCTCTCTGCCTTTTCATTTTTACAGGCTTTTGGTGTGGTCTTCTTTTTGCAGACAGTAGGGTTGAGGCCTCTCTTACTTCTGATATCTGCCCCATTGTGGCTGAAGTTGGTATGGGGACTTGCTGTAGGCTTCCTGATGGGAGAGACTGATGCCTGCCCACTCATAGGTGGGGCTTATTCCTATCCCTCTGGTGGCTGGGGCTTTGTCTCTGGGTGAGATTAGAGGGAGCTGTGTGCCTGGGGGGGTCTTTAGGCAGCCTGTTTAGTGATGGGTGGGGCTGTGATCCCACCTGGATTATTGTTTGTCCTGGAGGTTCTCAGTGCTAATGGGTGGGGCCAGATTTTCCCCAAATGGCCACCTCTAGAGGATCTCACACTGATGAATACTCCTGAGAGCTTTGCCTCCAATGTCTTCCCCTACAACAAGCCACAGTCACCCCCTGTTTTCCCAGGAGATCCTCCAGTAACTGATCTTGGAGGAAAAGAACTGATCTTGGAGGCAGGCAGGTCTGATCCAGATTCCTATGGGGCCTCTGCTTTGCCCTGGGACCCAGTGCACAGGAAAGCCTGTGTGCGCCTTTCAAGAATAGGGCTTCCATTTCCGTCAGCCCGTGGAGCTCCTGCACACAAACCTCACTGACCTTCAATGTCAGATGCTCTGGGGGCTCTTTCTCCCAATGCTGGATCCCCAGGCATGGGGATCTGACGTGGGATTCAGAACTCTCACTCATGTAGGTGAGTCTCTGTGATAGATTTACTTTCCAGTCTGCGACTGCCCACCTGGCTGGTATGGGGTTGCTTATATCACGTAATCACCCCTCCTACCATCTTGATGTGGCCTACTCTTTGTTTTCTGGAGTAGGATATCTTTTTGAAAGTTTCCAGTCCATTTGGTTGAAGGATGTTCAGCATTTGGTTGTAATTTTGTTGTTTTTGATGAGAGAAGGTGAGCTCCAATCTTTCTATTCTGCCATCTTAATCCCGTTTCCCATAGGTTAGATAATTTTGGATTGCTGACACTGTAGATGTTGTGAAGTCTCTGAATTCTTATGCATTTCTCTAAAGAGCATATATTTCTGTTTTTTTTTTTTTTTTCGCCTTTTAGGGCTGCACTCATGGCATGTGGTGGTTCCCAGGCTGGGGGTCAGATCAGAGCTGTAGCTGTCGGCCTGTGCCATAGCCACAGCAACTTGGGATCTGAGCCTTTTCTGTGAACTACACCACAGCTCATGGCAACACCAAATCCTTAACCCACTGAGCGAGGCCAGGGATCAAACCTTCAACCTCATGGTTACTAGTCGGATTCGTTTCCACTGTGCCACAATGAGAACTCCCTATATTTCTGTTTTAACAGGTCATGGACTTGGTTAGATTCATACCACAAACTTTGTCCCACCTGCGGTGGGACAGCAGCTGAAATCTCAATTCAGTTTTTTATTCCCTGGGAATAAGCTGCCTTTCATGTACACTGCTCACACATGGTTCAATGATCAGCTAAAACTATGGAGTGTTTATTCTATTTCTCTGTCCCTTTTGGAATTCTCACCTTACTTTTCTATGACCGTAGTTTGCTCCACATTTTGTCCTTTGGTTCTTTGGGGGCAAAACAACTCCTACTGTGCTGGTCCTTTTAAGTTTTAACTCTTCAAAATCTGTCTGCTTTTGAGAGTTCCTGCTGTAGAGCAGTGGGTTAAGGACCCAGCATTGTCACCGCTATGGCTTGCATCACGTCTGTGACAGGGGTTTGATCCCTGTCCTGGAAACTTCCACATGCTGCCAGTGCTGCCCCTCAAATAAATCTGTCTGCTTTTCTTATTCTTCTGAGCCTTTGGGTAGATGTTTTATGTAGTTTTTTCAAGTTCTATGGGAAGCTGTTTGTTAGGAGCTGACTCAGCTATATTGGGAGTATAAGTAGCTGGTTTGTTTTTAAGCTGAGGGCTGGCATCCTTGGCCAGCATTTGTGTGGAAGGTCAACTGAAAGTGGAAAGGTCAGTGGTTGGGCTAGTAGACTAGTTAAGGAGTTACTCGTCAGACCCCGATATAATGAAGGCTAGTAGTAATCTTTTTTAAAGGGGCCATTTCAGTAAAAGAAATGAGTGGCATTCAGAAGTGGGCTGTAAGGGAGAAGTGAGAGAAGGAGGAATGATACTTGTGGATTGTGTGTGTCTGGGTGGAACAGAGTAGTTTCTGAGAGGCTCAGACACCCATGTGGTTTTAGATGTGCTCATTGGGCTCAGTGGGGTGTATCCCTGTTGTGACAGGGATCCTCACTACTAGGAAAGATTGCGCACAATATACAGGTGACTAGCTCATGAACTCCCAGTAGATAACCACTGTCTGAGTTTGTAGAATACCATCTTTAGGACACTGGGAAGAGGAAGAGAAACTACCCAGGGAGCAAGATAATTAAAAACAGCTCTACCAAGCTAAGACCTTTGCTTTTTTTAATCTGTGAAATCTATTCAATGCCCTTAGAGAAAGATCCCCCCCCCTCTCTCTCTCTCTTTTTTGGTCTTTTTTTAGGGCCGTAGCCGTGGCATATGGAGGTTCCCGGGCTAGGGGCTGAATGAGAGCTGCAGCTGCCAGCCTACACCACAGCCACAGCAACACAGGATCCAAACTGCATCTGTGACCTACACTGCAGCTCACAGCAACACCGGATCCTTAACCCACTGAGCAAGGCCAGGGATTGAACCTGCGACCTCATGGTTCCTAGTTGGATTCATTTCCACTGTGCCACAATGGGAACTCCCTCTCTGAGAAAGGTTCTGTTACTGTCCTCAGGTTCAGAGAAGCTAATCAACCTGCCTGAAGTGCCCAGCTGGTCAGTGGCAACCTTTCCAACCATAGCACTTGAGCTGCCAACCACAGGTCACAGATGTTCTATATTCTCTAGGAGAGCAGAAGCGGGTGGTATCTTAAGTGAGAGTGATCTACAGATTTGAAGATGTCACAGACTTGGCAGGAAGATGGTCATGAATCAGATGTTTTCAGGGTACAGAAGGGGACTAGCATCCAGACTGCAGAGAATGAGGAATGAGCTCAATGGTGAGGAAGTTGAGCTAGACCTTTGAACCAAGTGGAATCATAGAAGGAAATGGAAGGAATGAAGGTGGAGAGTGCTTTATTAGTTCTGAGGAGTCCTGGGGTGCATGTAGAGTAGGGTGTTAAGACTGAGGAGGCCTCACCACACAGCTGTAGAGCTGTAGACATCCAGGCCCCTGGCGGGGCCATGGTGCATAACTCATTCTTTGCATGTGTGAACTGTTTGGGGCCTTACATGTGCATTGCTCTGCCACATCCTGACAATATCTGCTCGTGTCTGTGTGGCCCTTTGTGGTTTAGGAAGCTACTTCCCATAATCTTTCTCTCATTTGAACCTTTTGACTCTTTCATATTGAAAACTAGGAGCTTCGGAGAGGCCCAGTTGCTTGCTAACAAGGGGCAGGACTGGGACTCACCCCAGATCACAGAGTTATCAGCAAGGAGTGATTTGCTGTAAGGGCAGCCCACCTGCTACCTAGGAAATCCCACCCTGTGGGAAGTGATGGGGAAAGGTGGCTCCTCCTTAGGGGAAGAATAGTGACACATTTGGTGACTACAGGAGAGGGAACCGAACACGTGTGGCTTGGCCCTGGCTGGCTTTCCCTTTGGCATCTGCCCACCCACCTTCAGAATGGTAAGTCCTGGTGCCCTTTCTAAGGAGCCCTACGAGCTGTAGAGCAAGGCTCCTAGTCAGACCTGGGGCCTGGGCGGACATGTCATTGGATTCAGGGACCATGTTGGCTCTGACCCAAGGTGCATTCCTATTTGTCTCTACTAGAACCAAGGCTGACTCACCCGTTAAATCGCTGTGTCCCCTTCACAGGTGGTTCCAAGTTTGGATTGGGAAGGAAAAGGGCAGGGATAAGGAACCATCATTACTTGTTCCACTGATCCCCCCCAAAGAGAAACTGAAATTCTTATGTCTTCTCCATGAAAGCTAAATTCTAACATAATAACAGAAAGATTGTACAGCGCCCTCAGCTCCAAGCCAAAGGGATTCTGCGCTTTGTGATGGGTCAGGAAGGGATAGGTGACAACAGGAACAGGGGTCCACTGAGTACTGGTTTCTCCATCCACAGGTGAATGAGCAGATGAAGCTGACGGTGCTAGGGCAGGATTCCATCATGGTCACCTTCACCTCCTTGAATGAGACAGTAACACTTCCCATATCGGCCACCAACTGTCCCCATGGGACACTGCACGATAAACGGGTAAGACATGTAGACCAGTTACCCAGGCCTGACCCCAGGGCATTTTTTTTTTTGCCTTGTTTTAGGGTCGCACCCACAGCATATCAAAGTTCCTGAACTAGGGGATGAATCAGAGCTGTAGCTGCCAGTCTATGCCACAGCCACAGCAGTGGCAGATCTGAGTCATATCTGTGACCTAAACCACAGCATATGGCAATGCTGGATCTTTTAACACACTGAGTGAGGCCAGGGTTCGAGCTGGCATCCTCCTGGGTTAGTCAGGTTCTTAAACTGCCAAGCCACAACAGGAACTCCTCAAGGCATCTTTTTTTTTGTTTGTTTGTTTTTGCTTTTTAGGGCCGCACCCATGGCATTTGGAGGTTCCCAGGCTATGAGTTGAATTGGAGCTACAGCTGCCAGCCTACACCACAGCCAGAGCAATGCAGGATCCGAGCTGTGCCTGTGACCTACACCACTGCTCACAGCAACGCCAGATCCTTAACCCACTGAGTGAGGCAGGGATCGAATCCACAACCTCATGGTTTCTAGTTGGATTCATTTCTGCTGCGCCACAACGGGAACTCCCCCAGGGCATCTTAATGTGGGTGTCCCTTCATATCTCAGTGCCTTTTCTCTTCCTACCTCCCTCACCCTGTATAAAGTCCCACTTGTTTCTCTACCTAATGGACTCCTCGTCATTCATGGTCTGACCTTAGTAACACCTTGTCCGTGAAACTTCTATCAGGAGTCTTTCAGTTGTGACATAATCCAATTCAGACTAGCTTGAGCATGCAGAGACTGTATTGCCTCAGTCAACTGTAAAGTCAGTCTGCAGATAGGCAGCTTCAAGCATGGCTGGATCCAGGTCCTTAAATTATTCCACCAGATCTTCATATCTTGGCTCTACCTTTCTCTTTACTGGTTTTATTCTCAAGGAGTTCCTCCCTTATGATGACAAGATAGTCGTGAGTATCTCTGGGCTCACTGTTCTACCAGCTTTAGTCTCCCCAAGAGAAAGAGGGCTTCTTTTTGCTGAATGTTCCAGTAGAAATGCCAACACCAACATCATTGCTTCCATCTGCTGCCCATGTCTGAAATATTCTCTGTGGCCAGGAGTGTGTGTTGCTCTCACTGGCCAGCCTCCCAGAAGCCAAGGGGTGCCATCAGCCCCAAGTGTATCACAGAGGCAAATGATGAGACAGGAGTGTGTTCCTAAAGGAAAATTGTAATGCTGTGACTGGAAGAGGGAGAGATGATGCCGGACAGGATAACTGCCCATGTGTTCATGAGCCTCCCCACCACCCCTTTCCCATCCCTTGTCTGCCTGTCCCCCTGCTCGGCCCTCCCAGCCACGACTGTCCTGCATTCCAGCACAGCTTTATTAACAAGCCAACCTCCTCTACCAAACTGGGGATTCCCTGCAGTTCCTACTGATGTCTGTTGCCCCAGGGCCAAGCACAAGGACTTCTTCAAATGAAGTACTTACTAAAGGGTTAGATGAGAAAATGGCAGAGACCGGAAACCTAGGTTCTTCATTCACTGGGTCTTTGTGGATCCTACTGTATGTCTGGTTCAGAGTCAACATTGTGGAAAGAGATGGAGAGGATGAAGGGTACAAAATCCCTGATCCCTGAGGAGTTTAGGGGAGAACAGTTCACATTCACCATGAGACTGGGGTAGCCAGGGGCTCCTTGGTGGCTCCGGTCACTTGCATTCCACGTGGGGCACTCAGTGGGATTGGCTTACTCCGGAAGCCTCCTTGGAGCAGGAGCAGGAGGATCGCATCTCCCACTTTTCCTGTAACTCGTCTTGGTTTACTTTTATCAGTCCAGGAATTACTAGGAATTACTAGTAGCATCCATTTCACTCTCAGAAATACCCGAGTTTGGGTGATACATTGTTGTCACCGAGGAGACCCTTGCGGTGTGAGGACATTTGCCACCACATGCCATCAGGCTCACAGACCTGCAGGGCTGACAGAGCCCATAGAAACAGCCAGCCCCATGTCCTCCCAGTCACAGGGACACGAGAGGCAGGCATTTGTTGAAGACCCATGTCATCTGAACAAGACAGAACACCTGTGTTTCTCCTGGAGGGAAGCATTGCACCTGTTTTTTCCACTGCTCTTTTATTTCAGCAGCATTTCAAGTTCAATAGTTGATAAGCTAATTCTGTAAACGTGTATTAGCACTTGCTGTGTGCCAGGCTGGTTGTTAGAAATGTAGTAGAAGAAGCCTCACTCCCTCTAGTCTCTGAAATACTCTCAGTCTAATGGAAGGATCAAAAGCATCAGCATGGGTTGGGACCCAGTTTGACTGGCATGGTGTACCAGAGAGAAGGGCGTTGTGGGAGGTGCTGGGGTTTGAGGAGAGAGTGTTTCTTAAAGGTGACCCTCATCGAGCACCCAGGAAACTCAGCCTATCCTCTTCAGTGAGCAAAAACAACTCTAGGATTTTGAGTCCATCTGGGCTGAGATGCTTGGCTGTGCTGGTTGATGAGTCCGTTCTGCTCATTTGGTTCCACGCTCTTACTTTAAAAGTCGTAGTTGAGTAACTAAGGACACAGGATATATGAAGTTACTTGTCTATGTTTCTTGAGGACCTTTTTAGACTGTATTTGCTTTTCTTATCAAAGGCAATAGATAATAGAAAAAATTTTGTTCTCATAAAATTGCAGTAACACTTCATTTCTATGGCAACCCCTTGTTTGGTAATCTCTGAAATCTGGAACATGGCTAAGAACCAGAATGTAAACAGTTGAAGACCCCCATGAGCAGTGAGAGAAATCACTCTGTGTCCATATGCTAAACATATCCCCTCAGCCTAGGCAAGCCCCTCAGTCATTCACGTCTGAGATCAGAGCTTTAGAGCTGTGCTGTCTAGTATGGTAGCCATGAGTCACAGATGACTATTGAGCACTTGAAATGTGACAATTTCAGATGGAGATGGGCTGGAAGTGGGAGCACACGCTGCATGTCAAAGACTTAGTATGAAAAGAGAATGTAGATTTCTTAGTGATCATCTACTTTGATTACATGTATAGTAACCATATTTTTGATATATCAAGTTAGACAGATATGTTATCAGAGTTAGTTTCGCCTTTTGAGGACGTTTTTAACATGACTTTAGAAACATTTAAAACCACATATGCAGCTCATGTATTTCTCCTGGTCACTGGGGTCTAGAAGGTGGAGTCCCCATTAAGGGAAGCTCACAGAGGCAGTGTGACAGTGCGGAACGAGGCTAGACATTAATGAAAAAGAACATTGTAACTCAGAAAGCATGACCACTTTGGGGACACTTGGTGTAGGAGTAAACAGACAAGGACATTGACAGCTTCTGAAAACTACCACATCTTAGAGGATGGTCGACAGTGTTGACCAAGGAGACTGACTTGCGCCAAAGCATCCTGGTTATACCCCTTCTGTTTGAGAATGCAGGGAGGTTTGCTTTATAGTACAATCTTCTAACTAGATAAACAGCAAATGAAGAAATATCTACTTACTGTAGGTAATGGGATTTCCAAATGTTGACCTTAGCTTTCAGGCTAAGCACTTGGAATATTTTCACATGAAATCCCGAGGCTTGGAGAATTGTCTTTAGATTCTTGAACTTTGAGAACTAACCCCCGCCTTCACCCGCAGGAAGTGTTGCTGAGTCAGGAGGCTGGCAAAGATCTTTGGCTAGGAGGCAGGTCTCAGGGCTCGGGCATCCCTTCCCTTGTTTGGACTGCTTCCTCATATGTGTAGTGAGTAAAGGCTCACCCAGCTTTCCCACACTCCTCTCCTGGCACTTTAAAAATCCATTCAGTTCCACCCTGTGTGTGTGTATGTGTGTGTTTGGGGCTGGTTGTAACCCATCAGCAAATCCATGGCAGTCTAGGAAAACTGAGGGGTGAGGGTTAGGGTGGCCTCCTCTCTCACACTCCCTGTCACACTGGAAACTTGTTAAATGTTTTCCCCAGACACCTATCACCCCAAAAGGAACCAGACATCAGTGACAGGCAGAATGACAGTCCCAGCTATTATGGCCCTGCGGCCAAACTCCTCACTAAATATTTCTATCAAGGCAGCACCTCGGAAGCGAGGAAATGTTTCAATTTAAATGCTTTATTAGCCCAGTGCTGCCTCAAATCCTTTGTGGAAGCAAGCTTGAGTATAAATTACAAATAAATAAAATCAGCCCAGAGGCAGTGGCTAGGGCCAACAATTGGAAGAATGGTTGAGACTTTGCTATTAATTGGGGCATCCTTTACAGAAGTCCTGCCTGCAGGGCAAAAGGGACGTGTGGCTGACTTCCTCATAATTCTGAAAATCTGTCCACTGCCTACCCTGCTCTCTCTACCTATGGCTTCAGTTCTGCAGAAGGAAAATTATTTCACACCCCCCTCTGTGTGAAGAGGGCCATAAAGACAGCATGGATCTTGGAGTTCCCATCGTGGCTCAGCGATAACGAAGCCAACTAGTATCCATGAGGATGTGGGTTCAGTCCCTGGCCTCACTCAGTGGGTTAAGGATCCGGCATTGCTGTGGCTATGGCTGTGGCCGGCAGCTACAGCTCTGATTTGACCCCAACCTTGCCTGGGAACTTCCATATGCCTCGATGCAACCCTAAAAAGACCAGAAAAAGAAATTTTAAAAAAGGACAGCAAATGGATCTTGTCTTCAGGGGGCTGATGAAAGTAAAAATGAAAGCACGATGCAGAACAGGAAGGACAGGAAGGAGTGGATGTGCAGCTTGAGGTGAGGAGTGATTGCTGTGGGCTAAAGAAGTCCAAGAAGTCTTCCTAAAGAGTCAGACCCTGGCAGCCATTAGCAGGGCAGAATCTGAGCCTAGTTCCGCCCCAGCAGAGGGAGAGATGAACTGCAGCTTGTCCTCAGCCATCCCACAGGAGCCCCAGAGCCAGCATGGCCCTTTGGAGTACTTCCAGACTGAGGCAGGAAGCCTGGGCCCTTGTGCCCCACGGAGACCAGTCAGCCTGCGTAACACTGGGGCAGGGCAGGGTTTCTCAGCTGAGAGCTGCCATCTGGGGCAAAGGTGGTCCCAGGGTTTGTGCAGTAGGGAAAGACTGGCAGTAAAGGCTCTAGAAGACATTTGTCTGTCCAGTTATTTATAATGCAAGAAGTATTAATTGAGTGCCTTCTCTATGATAGGTACTTGGACCCAGAGGGGACCAAAACCCAGTCCTTGTCCTCTAGGAGTTTAGAGTAAGGTTGGGAAGAGATGCTAGCAGGCTCCTGATCACTTGGAGAAGGGCCAGCCTATATCTTCAGGCTGCATAAAGAGCACAATGGGGTCTAAGGCAAGGAACAGTCCTGCCTAGTACGTTCAGCCTCCAGGAGCGAACATGTGAGGCAGGTTGGGGCAGTGTACGGGGTTCCCCTGGCTAAGGGAAAAGAGGTGAGTCCCAGGCAGGGACAGCACATCCTGTAAGCCAGGGCAAACCAGGTGATCACTGGGCTGGGCACACAGCTCCTGGCGGGGCAGGTGACAATGGCTCTTGGCCTCTACACAGATGACCCACAGAATCAGCAGCACAGATGAAAAGTTGTCTAAGATGAGCCGGGCCCTGGCAGAGATCAAGAGACGGTTTCAGAAGACAGTGTCCCAATTCATGAACTCTGTCCTGCTGGCGGCAGGTAAGGAGGCAGAGGAGGATGGCACCCTATCTGATAGCTTCCCAAATCCTTGGCCACCTGTTAGTCACCTCCAAGAACAGTTCTTTACCACCCGAGGGCAGTGGTGCAGCAGGAGGACTCCCAGTGGCAGTGGGATTATTAGGTTCAGAGTGGGGAAGGCTTGAAGCTGATAATGGCGACCTTCACCAGCGGTAACTTCTGAGAGCTCTCTTCTTGTCTTTAATGTCTCCATGTGATTACTTTTCCCTTGGGTCTCAGTCTTTCTGTTGTTCTCTCTGTCCCCGCCCTCACACATCGTTCACAGCCCCATCTCACATATCACTGATCATCCATCATCCTCATCCATCATCCGTTTGCAGCCCCTGTTCCTCTCTTTGTAGTGGAAGGTCTCAGTAGAAGAGAGAAAAGCAGCCATCTCACCAGGCTGTCCCTGTTAGGTCCACAGAGATCCCCCAAGGCCAGCGTGAATGGCCTCAGGATCCCTCCCATATTGGCTCTCCTCCTCACTGCTGATGGGCCCGGGGACAAAGGAATATATTGACATCCCCCTCCCCAGACTCCACGCTACCCCCTGGCTAGGTTCAGAGGGGCTCCCTGAGGTGTTTCTCCTTGTCCCTCAAGGCTCAGTTCAACTCTGCCCCTCCTCTGGGAAGCCTTCCCTGACCTCCTGGCGGAAGGGGTCACATTTTCCTCTGGGTTCCCACATACTTTATTCATGTTCTAATTATAAATCTTACTACCTAGCATTATGAATATTTCTTTGTTTTCCTATCCCCCCACCTCCGACTGACCCACACTTCTGCTCGGTGTTCCTAGAGGCAGGGAGCCCTGTATGGGATCATCTCTGTCTGCCCAGTGCCCAGCATTCAATAAATGTTTGGTAAGTGAATAGAGGAATGAAAGGTCCCTGGTCAGTCTTGCAGATAAAGCAAAGCAATACAAATAAATAGAATACAACACAGAACATAGATGGAAATTTCTTGAACCTGGAGGCACAGGGAACAGCATTCTTAGGGGAGGGAAGAGCATGGATGCATTGTATACTCAGCCTCTACACTGAGTGCCATAAAGGACACAAGGCTGAATGAAACACAGGCCCTGGAGGAGGAGGGATCTAAGCTGGATCTTGAATGAACAGAATTGAGATGGTTCGTTCTTGGGTTCAGCTAGCACTTTTGATCCACTGACTGCACTGGGTCGAGAGCACCGTGTCAGACGACAGGGGAGGCAGCCCAGCCACAGACTCCAAGAGTGAAGGATGGGAGAGGGAGATGTGCAACTTCTCAGCAGGGCAGGGGGACCAGGCCTCAGAGAAGAGTAATGGCAGTGTCTTCTGTCCACAGGCCTGTTCACCATAGAATATCCAGTAAAGACAGAGGCAGAAATCAGTGGAACCAGGTTAAGACCCGGGCCCTATCTTGAGCGGGGCACCAAGCTAAGTTTACACTCGGGAGAAATCGTCTTATTACGATCTCAGTCTGCCAGACCCGAATCCTCGATTGGAGAGTCTTCAAAAGAAGAGCCACAGTCAGCTCCTGTGAGTCCGACTCGGAAGAAAACAGTCAAGGTCAAAACCAAGGCCACGGTCACACCCAGGTGGGCTTGCACTTTCATTTCCTCCAGCTTCTGTGTGTGAGATGCTGAGATGGGTAGAAGACACGCCATGGTGAACAGAACAAATGAAGCCCCTTGTCTTGGAGTTGCAATTCTAGGAGTGGGAAAGATAGAAGATAAACTTGTGAATGACTAAAATGATTTTATATGGTGATAAGGGCTTGGAAAAAAGTAAATTAAGGAGATGAGTTAGAAAAGAGCCTGGCAAACTGTGGTGGGGGGCCAAATCTGGAGCCCACCTGACTTTTCATGGGTGAACTGAGAGTGGTTTTTATGTTTTTAAATGCTTAGGAGGAAAAAAAATCAAAAGGAATTGTTCATGACATGAAATGATATGAAATTCAGATGTCAGTATCCATAGGTAAGGTTTTCTTGGGGCACAGCCATGCCTGCTCATTTACATATTGTCTGTGGCTGCTTTCCTGCTGAAATGGAAATGTTGCCATTGTGACTGAGACCACCTGGCCCTTTATAGAAAATGCTGAGAGACCACAGGCATGGAGAGTGACAGGGGACTGAGGTGGGACGTGATACATTAGGTGGACGGTCAAGGAAGCAGTTCTGAGATGATATTTTAATAGAGGCCTAAGGAATAAGAAAGAGCTACAAAGAAGGACAGGGAAAGAACCTCAGGCAGTGGACAGAATATGTACAAAGAGCTTAAGACAAGAACAAGTTTGGTATGAGTTAGGGAAAGTGAGATGACCAGTGGGGAGCATTGTGAGGGAGGAGGAGAGGGATGCGAATTGAGGACAGAGAGGTGGGCAGGTGCCCAATCAGGTAGCCTTGTTAGTGTTAGAGAAAGCTGGTCCATAACTTTAAGGAAAGAAGTGAAATCATCTGATTCATCAGGTTTTTAGAAAACTTAAAAAAATAGATGATATTTATCTCATATATATATGTATATATATGTAATTTTTTTTTTTTTTGTCTTTTTAGGGCCACACCTGCAGCATATGGAGGTTCCCAGGCTAGGGATCCAATCAGAGCTGTTGCTGCCGGCCTTCACCAGAGCCACAGCAGCTTGGGATCTGAGCTGTGTCTATGACCTACACCATAGCTCATGGCAATGCCAGATCTTTAACCCACTGAGCAAGGCCAGGGTTCAAACCCGCATCCTCATGGATGTTAGTTGGGTTCGTTAACCGCCATGACGGGAACTCCTATCTCTTAAATTTTAACTTTAAACATATAGCTAGTTCCCTAGTGGCTTAGCAGGCTAAGGATCTGGTGGTGTCACAGCTATGGCTTTGGTCGCTGCTTGGAGCAGGTTTGATCCCTGTCCTGGAACTTCTGCGTGCTATGGACATTGCCAAATTTTTTTTCGTAAAATATAGAAAAATGAATAATGAAAATGAAACGATGAGTCTTAAGTGTATAGCTCAGTATGTATCACAAAGTGAACATACTCTGTAAGCCCCAAGAAACAGAACATATTCAGCTCTTCAGAAATTCCCATTTGTCCCCTCACAATCAGTCATCCCACCCTCCTCCCCAAAGGAAGCTTTTTAATACCATAGATTAGTGTTTTTTTAAACTATTTTAATAGAACTATTTGATGTGTATTTGTTGTCTGGCCTGTTTTGCTCAATGTTATAATGTGAAATTTATTCACGTTGCTGTGTGTGGTAATAGTTTGCTTATTTTCATTGTTAAGTAATAATCTATTGTAAGATTACACTAAAAATTTTATGCATTCTAATGTTGATGGATTTTGTGTTGGTTGCAGTTTTAGTAATGTCAGATCATGCTGGTATTTGCCTACATCCTTATTTCTGGTTGGCAAATGTCTGGACATGAAATTGCTGTCATAGAGTATGTGTATGTTCTGCTAGAGTAGAGACTGTCCGTTTTCCAAAATGCTGGTATCACGGAGTTCCCTTTGTGGCTCAGTGGTTAACGAATCCGACTAAGAACCATGAGGTTGGAGGTTCGATCCCTGGCCTTGCTCAGTGGGTTAAGGATCCGACGTTGCCATGATCTGTGGTGTAGGTTGCAGACGTGGCTCGGATCCCGCATTGCTGTGTCTGTGGTGAAGGCCGGAAGCTACAGCTCCTATTAGACCCCTAGCCTGGGAACCTCTATATGCTGCGGGTGCGGCTCCAGATAAAAGGCAAAAAGACAAAAAAAACAAAAACAAAAACAAAATGCTGGTATCAGGTTCCACTCTCACCTGCAGTGTATGAGGGTTCCAGTTGCTTCACATCTTCATTAATGCTTGATATTGTCAATCACTTTAATTACAGCCATTCTGTAATGATAAAATGGTTTTGAATTTGCATTGCCCTGTGACTACACAACTTGAGCACAACTTTTCAATTGTTCATTGACCTTTTTGAACATTCTTTTGCAAAGTTCCTGTTCAGTCCTCTTGTCCATTTTCCCATTGGTTATTTGTCCTTTCTTGATTTATATTTTGGGATTCTTTGTAGTGGCTACAAGACTTTTTTCAGTTCTACATATTGCAAATGAATCTCCCACTCCTACTGTGGCAGTGGTGTCTATTGATGAAAAGAAGTTGCTAAGTTTAATGCATTTTTCAGCCTTTTTCTTTGTAATTGGCTCTTTATATCCTATTTAAGAACTTTCTTTACTGAAACAACATGACAGTATTCTCCAAAGTTGACATCTAGTAGTGTTATTCTTTTAGCTTTTTGTTTAGATCCATCCTCCACCTAGAAATAATTCCTGTGTATGACATGAACTAGGAGCCAAGTTTTCTTTCCATACGTCTATACCTAACTGATCCAGCATCACCTGTTAAAAAGATTATAATTTTCCCTCAGTTCTTTGGTGCAGTCTTTGTCATAAGTTAAAGGGCTCTTTATGTTTAAATCAAGGGTCATTTTCTGAAGTCCCTATTTTGTTCCCAGTCTGTTCAAACTTACCAATGCCAAATTGTCTTTGTTATTAGCTTTATAATAAGTATTGATATAGAGCAGTGTCAGCCTTTATACTCAGTGTTTGTGTTCTAAGCTGTTTTAATATTCTTGGCTCTTTACGTTTCCATATAATTTTAAAATCATCCTGTTGATTTAAAAAATTGTCCTCGGATTTCGAATTGATTGTTAATGCCTTTATAATATCGGAATATTTCAATCCATGAATATACCATGATAAGTTATATCTCTTTGTTCATGTTTCCTTAATATCTCTTTGTTTATGATTTTCAGCATAGATGGCTATACTATTATATATTCCCATCAATAATGTAATATTTGTCAATACTTGGTATTGTCAGCTTTTTATCCCTTAAATTTTAGCTGTTCTAAAATATGTGTAGTAATATTTCATTTGCATTTGTCTAATTACTAATTATGTAGAACATTTTTCATTGGCTTCTTTACCATTTATATTTTTCTTTGGTGAAATATCTCTTCAAACCCTTTGCATACTTTTCATTAGGTTTCATTAGGTTTGTATTCTTATTGTTGAGTTTTGAGAGTTCCTTACTCTGGATATAAGTCCTTTATCAGAACTGTGACTTTGATCTATTTTTTCCCAGGCTGTGGCTTGATTTTTCATTCTAACTTATTTCGTGGAGCAAAGTTTATTTTGATGCTGTCCAATTTATGTTTTTCCTTTCTCTTCTGTATTGTGCTTGGTGTCATGTCTAAAAACTCTTTGCCCAACCCAGTGATTCTCAACCAGGCATGATTTTGTCCCCCAGAGGATATTTAGCAATGTTTGGAGACATTTTTCTGACTGTTATGACTGGGGAGGAGGAGATGCTACTGCTGTCTAGTAGGTAGAGGTCAGAGATGCTGCTGCACATCCTACAGTGCACAAACTGATCCACCCCCAACACACACACCCACACATGCACACACACACATGAAAGAATTTTATAGTCCAAGATGTCAGTAGTGCCAGTTGAGAAACCCTGTCCCAACCCAATGTCAAACCCAAAACCCAAAGTTTTCTTCTAAAGGCTTTATATTTTTATGTTTTATATTTATGCCTGTGATCCATTTTGAGTTGATTTTTGTATAAGGTACAAAGTACTGGAGTTTCCTTCATGGCTCAGCGGTTAACAAACCCAACTAGGATACATGAGGATGTGGTTTCCATCCCTGGCCTTGCACAGTGGGTTAAGGATCTGGAGTTGCTGAGAGCTGTGGTGCAGGTCACAGATGCGACTCGGATCCCATGTTGCTATGGCTGTGGGTGTGGCCGGCAGTACAGCTTCGGTTCAACCCCAAGCATGGGAACCTCCATATGCCACAGGTGTGGCCTTTCTAAGAAGACAAAAAAAAAAAAAAAGTATGGCTTGAAGTTTGTTTGTTTAGCATGTGGCTATCCAGTTGTTCCAACAGCATTTGGGGAAAAAAATATCCTTTTCTTCATTTGTTTTTTCATAGGCACTCCTGTGGCACATGGAAGTTTCTGGGCCAGGGGTCAAATGGGAACTGCAGCTGAGGCATACGCTGCAGCTTGTGACAATGCCAGATCCTTAAGCCACTGAGTGAGGCCAAGGAGCAGACCTGCATTCTTATGAGGACAAAGTTGGGTCCTTAACCCACTGAGCCACAACGGGAGCTCCTGCTTTTCTCTATTAAGTTGTAATGTTTTTGTCTGGTTTATTAGGGTAATGTTGGCCTTAAAAATTTCTTGAGGGAGTTCCCATCCTGGTTCAGTGGAAATGAATCTGAGCAGTATCCGTGAGGATGCAGGTTTGATCTGTGTCCTTACTCAGCAGGTAAAGGATCTGGCGTTGCTGTGAGCTGTGGTGTAGGTCACAGAAGCAGCTCGGATCCCACGTTGCTGTGGCTGTGGCGTAGGCTGATTCGACCCCTAGCCTGGGAACTTCCATATGCCATGTGTGTAGCCCTAAGAAGACCAAAAAAAAAAAAAGTTCTTGAGAAGTATTCTCCCCTCTTCTGTTTTGGGGTTATTTTTTTTCCGTAAATATTTGGTAAAATTCACTATGAAACTACCTTGCCTGGAGTTTCCTTTCAGAAAGCTTTTTAAATCAAACTGAGTTATGCTTTAATAAATTTAATAAATTCAGGTCATCTATTTTGCTCAAGTGAATTTTGATAGTTTTTTTTTTTTAGGTCTTAGCTTTTATTTGTATGTATGTATGTATGTATGTATGTATGTATGTATTTTTGTCTTTTTGCCTTTTCTAGGGCCGCACCCACGGCATGTGGAGGTTCCCAGGCTAGTGGGTCTAACAGGAGCTGTAGCCGCCGGCCTACACCACAGCCACAGCAATGCAGGATCCGAGCCGCATTTGCAATCTACACCACAGCTCACGGCAATGCCGGATCCTTAACCCACTTAGCGATGCCAGGGATCGAACCCACAACCTCATGGTTCCTAGTCGGATCCGTTAACCACTGAGCCACAACGGGAACTCCGATAGTTTTTGTTTTTAAAGATGGACCCGTTTCATGTGAGTTATTAAATTTATCTGCTTAGAATTGTTCGTAGTATTCCCTCATATTTTTAATGTCTGTAGCGTCCTTAGTGATATTCCTTATTTTATTTATGATATTGGTAGTTTATGTCTATTCATTTTTATCTTGGTTAGTCTGGCTATAGTTTTATCAATTTTATTGATCTTTTCAAAGGATCACCATTTGGTTTCATTGATTTTTTTCTATTGTTTTTCTATTTTCAATTCCATTGATTTCTGCTCTTTATTTTTACCTTCCTTCTGCTTGTTTTGTGTTTATTTTGCTCTTTTTCTAGTTTTTTTAGGTTGTGAGCTTAGATTGTTGGTTTAAGGCCTTATTTTTTTAATGCATAAATATTTAGTTTTGTAAGTTTCTCTAAATACTGCTTTGCCTGCATCCCACAAATTTTGGTATGTTGGATTTTGGGTTTATTCAGTTTACAATATTTTCTCATGTCCCTGTGTTTCAGCTTTGACACACAGTTGTTTGGAAATTGTATTTAATTTCCAAATATTTGATGATTTTCCAGAAATCATTCTATTACTGATTTTAATTTATTTCTGGTATAGGCTGAGGATATACTTTGTTGATTTTCCATTCTTTTAAATTTATTAAAGTGTATGACCCCAGAATATGCCCTATCCTGGAGAATGCTGTTTGTGTACTTGAAAAGAATATATGTATGTATTCATGCTCTTGGTGGATGGAGTCTTCAACATGTCAGTTAGGTCAAGTTGGGTGATAGTGTTGTAAGTCTTCTGTATCCTTGTTGATCTTCTGTCTTGTTCTGTTAAGTACTGAGAATGGAATGTTGATGTCCCCAAATATGATTATGAATTTGTCTACTTTACCTTCAAAATCTATCACTTTTTTTTCCTTCTTTAATCTTGAAGCTATATTGTTCAGCACAGCACATTTGACTCTTGCCATTATGTAATTTCTCTCTTGATACCTGAAAAATTTTCATGATCTGAAGTCTCCTTTGTCTAATAATAATGTACCCACTTCAGCTTTCTTTTGTTTAGTGTTTACCTGGTATAACTATGCCATTCTTTTACTTTTAATCATCTGTATCATTATGTTTAAAGTGGGTTTCTTGTAAACAGCATTTAGTTAAGTCTTGTTTTTTTATTCAATCTGATGCTGTCTTTTTTTAATTTTAATTTAATTTTTATTTTTTTTCCATTGCTTAATGAATTTTATTACAGTTATAGGTGTACAAAATCATCACAACTCAATTTGATAGCATTTCCATCCCAAACCCTCAGGGCATCCCCCCCACCCCCCAGATTGTCTTATTTGTAAACCATAGGTTTTCCAAAGTCTGTGAGTCATTATCTGTTCTTCAAAGAAGTTGATCGTGTCTTTTTAGCTTCCACATGTAAACAGTAGCATTGGATGTTGCTGTCTAATTGTCTGACTGGTTTCACTTTGCATGATAATTTCTAGGTCCATCCATGTTGTTATAAATTGTTATTTTGTTCCTTTTAATGGCTGAGTAATGTGTCATTGTGTGTATGTACCATATCTTCCCTATCCACTCCTCTGTCAATGGGCATTTATGTTGTTTCCATGACCTGGCTATTGCATAGAGTGCTTCAATGAACACTGGAGTATGTGTATCCTTTTGAGTCATGGTTTCCTCTGGATAGATGCCCAGGAGTGGGATTGCTGGATCAAATGGTAATTCTATTTTGAGTTTTCTGAGGAATCTCCATACTGTTTTCCACAGTGGCTGCACCAATTTGCATTCCCACCAACAGTGTAATAGGGATCCTTTTTCTCCACAACCTCTCCAGCACTTATTGTTTGTAGACTTTTTGATGATGGCCATTCTGGATGGTGTCAGGTGGTACCTCATAGTGGCTTTGATTTCCATTTCCCTAATAACAAGTGATGTTGAACATCTTTTCATGTGTTTTTTGGCCATCTGCATGTCTGCTTTGAAGAATTGTCTGCCTAGATCCTCTGCCCATTTTTTGATGGGGTTGTTTGTTTTTTTGGTATTGAGCTGTAGGAGGTGTTTATAAATTTTGGAGATTAATCCCTTGTCAGTCAATTCATTTGCAAATATTTTCTCCCATTCTGTGGGTTGTCTTTTCATTTTGTTTAGGGTTTCCTTTGCTGTGCAGAAACTTTGAAGTTTAATTAAGTCCCATTTGTTTATTTCTCTTTTTATTGTCGTTACTCTGACAGATGGATCTGAGAAGATGTTGCTATCATTTATGTCAGAGTGTTTGGCCTATCTTTTTCTCTAAGAGTTTTATAGTATCTGGTCTTATATCCAGATCTTTAATCCATTTTGAGTTTATTTTTGTGCATGGTGTTAGGAAATGTTCTAGTTTCATTTTTTTACATGTAGCTGTCCAGTTTTCCCAACACCACTTATTGAACAGACTGTCTTTCTCCAATGTATATTCTTGCCTCCTTTGTCATAGATTAGTTGACTATAGATGCGTGGGTTTAATTTGGGGTTTCTGTCCTGTTCCACTGATCTATATGTCTATGTTTGTGCCAGTACCATACGGTTTTGATGACTGTAGCTTTGTAGTAGAGTCTGCAGTCAGGGAGCCTGATTCCTCCAGCTACATTTTTCTTTTTCAGGATGTCTTTGGCTATTCTGGGTTTTTTGTGTTTCCAGACAAACTTTAAAATATTTTGTACTAGTTCTGTGAAAAAGGTCCTTGGTAATTTGATAGGGATTGCATTGAATGTGTAGATTGCCTTGGGTAGTATAGTCATTTTGATAATATTGACTCTTCCAATCCAAGAGCATGGTGTGTCTTTCCACCTGTTCAAGTCATCCTTGATTTCTTTCATCAGCGCCTTATAATTTTCAGAGTACAGGTCTTTTGTCTCTTTAGGCAGGTTTATTCCTAAGTATTTGATTCTTTTTGATGCGATGGTAAATGGGATTGCTTCCCTAATTTCTCTTTCTGATCTTTCATTGTTGGTATATAGAAATGCAGTTGATTTCTGTGTATTAATTTTGTATCCTGCAACTTTGCCAAATTCATTGATGAG